>JAUMHM010087757.1:0-10195 GCA_032362435.1 Melikaiella ostensackeni | reverse complement strand
ATCTCGTGACAGTGAAAGTACGTGGACTAGCGTTTGCAGATGATAAGATTGTTACGGCAGAATCAGTCGACGATCTTCAGATAATGATGAGCAGACTGGAAAAATAGATACAGAGATATCCAGAAAAATTGCACAGAGCTCATGTGTATGACAATTTTTTCTCAACCTATTTTCCAACAAATTGTTTGCATAACCGGAATCTCAAGATATTTTTCATGAAAAATCATCTTTTATTGAAATGTTCTCATTGCAACATTAACTTTTCTACTATGTGAACTGGTCTGCCAATGGGACTTAATAGGTTAAGAAATTGTTTATAACTTTATAAGTTGATTGTAAATGTTGAAATTGTGACAATTTTTCGTTATTAATACCATTCTGATAATCAACTGCAACGACTTTAAGACAAACCAATTTTTTTCTACAACAAACTGATATACTGAAGAATTCGTTAAAATAAATTGTTTTTATTGATGAGATTGCACATTAAATTCATTTTTCAAACCACTTCAATATCAATGCATTAATTATAATCAATAGCGAGTTCATTCAGGCAATTTTCTTCTAGATAAAGAATCACATTTTCAAAATTTCTAATTTAGCCACTATATGAGTAGAGTAATGCCAAGATGAATTTTTATGAATCGGAATTTCTACTTGTGACAAAATAATGGTTTTAATTATGCATTGCAAAGAAACTTTTTTACATATATGAACTCATATAGCTGAAAAATAAATTTATAGGTCTGAACCTTAATTTCGTAGCTAATAAAGCTTTATTTACATACGTTTAAGCATGATAAAACAAGATAATGCAATGTTATTTTATTTTCAGAAAAACTTGAAGACAAAGTTCTAACACTTTTATTCTTAAGAAGAATTTGTGCTTGAAATTTATTAAAAACCTATAATTCAAGCTTAAGCATTGTAGTTTCGAAGCATTCTGATTCGACAGTTGAAAACCAAGGACATTTCAATAAGAAAACGCCGCGAATGCTAAAAATTATGTTAGAAGCATGGCAAAAAAGCCTCGGAGCAACAGTGATGTTGTACAAAAAAGGTGCACAATGTAGATGTATTTTTAATATTTCACTTAGAAAAATATTTGTCTTGAAATATGGAAATCTTTTTTTTTAACATATTTTTTTTCATCCAAATAAGAATAACTTCAAAATAAAAAAAATTACTTCAATTTGATGATGAATTTATAATGCAACAGAAAACCATTTTTTTAACCAAAGAAATTTCTCTTAATCAATCTTTTCTTTGGTGAGTTGCTTAAGAGAAAGTAATTTTTGAAAATTAAAAGCTCGAAAAAACTCATTAAAATGAGCCATTGATTTTTTACAAAAATTTTGTCAAATAGTTTATGACAATTCAGGCTAAAATTTTTCCAGTGAAAGTATTTCTTAAATGAATGTATTAATAGAAAAATCTAGATTTTTTTTGTGCTTAAAGTTCGCATTCGTAGGCAACGGAGTCTGAGGGTCCATACCTTATGATAACTAAAATCAACCAACTCCAGCCCTCCTTTTCGTCGAAATCACGCAACCACACAGTTCCGCAATTTTGTTATCGTAGCAACGCAGTTTCAACTTGACGCTACCGCCTTAACGCTAGGCGAAACTGTGCGGCTTGCTTCTCATTGCTTGAATTGAATTGCAGAATATTCGAATCGAATCTAGAAGGACTGTGTGCCTCGACTGTGTGCATCAGATTTTCCAATTTTCTATCGAGGGCAAATATTGGAGAACTTCACTGTGTGCTTCTAGTTCGACTTTTCAAGGCATGTTGAGTGCGTCCACGTGACAAGCTACTGGAGACGGACTTTGGTTTGAGGGGGAAAAGTTTGCCGTTCATCATTTTATCTTATCTTTTTCGGTAAAAATTTTATCATTGAACAATTTGTTGTATCTTGTGTCGTTTTCTTTTGGCAATTTAAATTCTTTATTTTCAAAGTTATTGTTGACGATTAAACAAAAAACTGTGCGTTTTATTAGGAAATAGTCTACAGAAAATTTATAGATCATTCAATATAAACAATTTTACGTGGTAACATTTTTTCGAATCATTCATAGTTTGACTGGAAAATGGAATTTTTTTAACAACATTTTTCATGATTAAAACAAAAACTATATGACTCATCAGAAAAATTGTCTCAATTGAATTTGTAGATCCTTCTGAGAAGAACAATTATGTTTTCTGACATTTTTTTTCGTACCTCGTTAAGTTTTGTCTGGAAGTGAAATTCTTTATTTTTAATAACATTTTTCAAGATTAAAAGAAAAGCTACACGTCTCATGAAAAAATATTTATGAACAAATTGTCAGATCTTTTCAAGGTGAACAAATTTTTGAGATGAACGATTTTGCCTTCAACATTTTTCTGTATATCGTAAAGTTTTGCTGTAAAATGGAATTTTCGATTTTTTAAAAAAAATTTTTGAAGAATAAAACTAGGACCGTTGGTCAAAAATGGCTGGTGAACGAAGTCGTCCTTTTTTTTTGGTCCCTAGAAACGTATGCCAAAGCACAATACAATCCGATTAGTCCATCAAGAGTTATCCAGTATATAGGCGACTCAAGTAACCCGTTGCAGTCGGTCGTTATAGGCTTTCCGACCACCGCGGCGTCCCAATTCAGAAAGTCCTAGTTTTTGAAGAAAAATTTCTGTCATAATTTGATATCGCGATTTTCAATTTTGATTTGATTACTTGATTCTCGGTCGATTTTCTCGGGATTGGCTAACTTCCTTATATCAAACTTTACTCACCCGTATTCAGAAACTTAATATCTAGAGAGCATGCTTTTTTTAACTTTTCTTCAATACGTTTTGAATTATTTGGAAATATTTGATATGAGGAATTCAGCGATACATTTGTTCTCCCAATCAGAAAATAGAAAAAACAAAAGGAAACAAAATTTCCCCTCTTCAAAAAATCCCCTTCTTTGGAAGAAAAAACCCTTATTTTTCTCACAATTGTACTTATCCATTGTGATAAATTACTATAAAATCCCTTGAAATCATTTGAATCGCTGGGAATACGTTCAAAATTGATTTAGTTCAATTCATTTTCTGAAGTTCTCCAGAAAACCCTTCATATCTTCCACATCGTTTGAAATTCCGCAAAATCCTTAGCTTTGAGGATTTGAAGGCAGTAGAGCTTTTCCGACATGGTATTGAAATTTCTGAAGCTGACAAGACAGATATAAATAAAATTTTCTCTGTTTTTTAAATCTTTTTTTAGCAAATCTTTCCCGAAAAGAAGTTTATCATTATGGGTTTTGAGTTTCTTGAGCATATATTGTAACCTTACACTTATAGGATCAATGTATTTAGGAAATACACATGTAAAGTTAACTAATAATTTAACTTGATTTTGTACAGATTCAATAAGTGGGTGTTACGTGGAGAAATAATACGATTCCATTTGAATATACTGGCATTTATTCAATAAAATTGCTATTCTATGCTATTTTACAAAAATATGCCCTAATATCTGCTCTAGACTTATTTTCTGCGTTCAGTATACTTTGATATATTGCTTTTATTTCATGAAACACACCTTCTCATCCAATCTAATTCTATATTCTCGCACGAAGTGTGAGAGCTCTAGCTTCTCTTATTACAATCTACTAAAGAAGTGGAAGATCCTTATTTATTCCTTATATAAATTTTTCTCTTATATTACTATTCTGCTACAATGAATTCCTTATTTAATTACACCGGAGTATAATTCTATATTTCTCTTATTTTGATATCACTTATATCCTTTGATATTTAAAATTTGAATTATAAAATCTTAATTTATCAAAACTAGGCCAATGGGTCGATACCCTTCTTTGATTCGTGTACTTTTAAACCTCGCCGATTTCTACGGTTCGATCATCAATCTGAATTCTATTCAATAGACAAACTAACTGAATGGGTCCATGCCTTTCTTTAAATTGTACCTTTTAACATTAGCAGATATTTGAACTCTATGGTTGAAATCCTATTTGCTTCAAATCGTCGTACTGTGTCAGTGGGTCAATGCCCTTCTCTCCTTTGCAAACTCTGACTTGCTGGGTAAGAATATTAGATTTTAACTGTAGGCTGCTGCCTTTATCTCATTTATACGTAAATACCACAGAAGGCGTAAACAAAGCAAAGACGTCTTCTCTTATTACGAATTTATTACCTACACAGTAACACCCGTAGGCAGATCCTATCATAATCAATTTTCATTCACCATATACCAAATATAATGCAAAAATAATAATAGCTCTATAGCTTAATTATCTCAATAATGATAATCCTCTCATAAATTTATGGTATGGCCCTGAGCAGGTAGGCGACTCTTGTCCCGTGGACACTTTGTGGATACACAACGAAAACGTGACCTGAGTCGAGGCGCTCTCGTTCTGCAGGTACACTTAAACTACAACTGGGATTTTTGGTAAACCGGCTACCACGCAACATCCGGTGTACTGCTATACCTTGAGGGTGTTCCTGCCCGTAGAAATACGTCTTATTTGATACCAAATTCTAATACCAATTTTTTATTTCGAATTTCTTAACAATTCACTCATTCCAATAGGGAAAGCAAGCAAAAAAAAAAATTGTAAAACTCATTTCCCACTGAAATTCTCACTAAAAGTTCCATCCTGTTTAGTTCTCGAAAACAAAAAGAGAAGGGGAGAACAATGATAAAGGTTGACTCGCAGGAGAAGGGGTATTCCTAACCTGAAAAAAATTTAGACACCACATGTTTCTGAGTAGTAAGGGGACGATTCCATATATCTAAAATCAAAAGAAAATTTCAACGTTTCCATAAGCACAGGCATAAAAATTTAAAAGAAAATTAAATTTCACAAAAATTCTCTCCGAATCCTAGTCGACAATAACCCAAAATCACAATATTCATTACGAAGTCTATTCACGAACTGATCAAAATCTGAAAATTAGTACCAAAATTCAACATTAATACTGAAGTTCACTACACGTCGAATCCGTGACAACACTACCGAGAGGGGAGTACAAAAATTATCGGTCAAGGCCGCGGAAAAATGCTCTAAAATGTTACCATTATACTTGAGTCGTAGTTGGTTCCTAGAATTTTATTATCTACACAAAAAAAATCATCGACTACGAGGCGTGACGCGAACACGTTACACTTGAAGTCCCGCGAAGATCCTCTACATGGAATTTACGGTATTTTCGACGGAAGAAATCTGAGAATCAGGGAGACTGGCTTCCTGTTTCTCAAAATTCGTTGAAACCTGGGCACTAAATTGTTCAGCGGTACTTGAGCGGCTTGGCCGATCGTTTTGGCGGCATCACTTGATTTTCTAATTTATCACATCCACCAAAACTATTCGCCAGAAAATATACATTCGAACATACCTTATACAATTCAGTAATTGGAATCTCATCCATAGCCAATCTCAATCAAAATTACCAAATTTATCGAATGCAAATCGTTCAAATTCAAGAAAAATCGTTTAAATCCTTTTCAACAATCGTAACGACGTTCGGCGGACGAGGATTGCCCATGTACATTCGGAGCGAGAGTGATTTGTCGCGCGTGGAGAGTTTCCAAGTCCGCTCGTGGCTGTCGTTGGCTCGAACCAATGAGCGTGTCCCATTCGCCCGGGTCCGCGTCGTCCACTAATCGCAGCATCGTAATCCAATCGTGGTCACCATCTTGAAGGAAAGCGTAACAATTTTTCTGGCGGCAAAATATGTGAAAGATCCTAGTTAATGAAAGAACCCCACGGGTCTGAGTGAGTTCCTTTTTCTTTTATGTTTTCTACACTCAGAACCCTTAGATAGAAACTTATAAAAGGCTAGAATTTCTGAAACAATTTCACCAATTCCTGACGTCATTCGCCCTTTCCGGAGCTTCCGGTAGAAAAACTTCGAGAAAGATAGAGAAAGCCTGTGTTGGTGGATCGATCCTTTCCCATGCATGCTGTGATTGATGCTCCCCCTGTTCCGCAGAACATGGCATCTTTTATGTACGAATCATTTTATCGTACGAAAGTATATGATAATATAATAAAAAGAACAACGAATAAATGAACATTCTCATAACATACCGAAAGTGTCCTCTTGAAGTTTGACCCTCGCTCCGAATTCCCAAGCGAGAAGAGTTTGAAAGGCCAATTTCCGGGGTCGGCAAGAGGAGTCGTGTTCATCAATCTTGAAGTGACAGGTAAAATTTTACCCTGTCACAATTATTAATAATAACTTGATGGGATAGATGTTACTTTACACTAAATCAGTGAAAAAGCTAACCAAATAAAACAAAATCAGAGAGTGTACAGATTATTTATTTGTATACAAAATAAAATGAAATTATTTAATTTTCGAAGTAAATTACTCTTATAATGATATATATATATATATATATATATATATATATATATATATCCTGTGTGTACTATATATATATATGTATATATGTCCTGTCACGGTCGCCAGTGGCCGCCCATCTCACGTTTGTGAGGCGTGGCCATGGGTGTAATTTACCGCGGTTTTACTGGGAGTCGGTGTCATTTTCATGGATGGCAGTCGCTCCTAGGGGGACCCTGCGGCGGTTGTTTGATCAATTTTTTAATTATATATGTGACCGGCACCGAAAAAAGGGGTTCAATGCTTAAAAATATCGATTTTGTTGTTTCGACGGTTTCAGCAGGCTGAAATATTATATTTTTAAACGCAATTTGTTTCTATAAAATTTAATTTTTGGCATCATTATTGCTATATTACTATATTACTATTACTATATTGCTATATATCATCTATGATAGATTTTTTAAAAATTACATGCAATACTTCATATACGATATTTATTTCACGTAATGCCAGTAAGTCATAGGATCTCTTAGCGACAAAATATGTTGTTTTTTATGATATCTTGTACCACAAAAATGATTTGGCCCACAGAAAACTCATAGGATGTCTTCCTTATAGAAGTATATATTTAACATAGAAATGGGAAAAAGTAAAAAAGTGGGTATTTGGTGAAAAAAGGCTATTTATGTTTTATGCTTTCAAAATAATTGATGTCATTTCTTTAATTTTGAACCGTATTATAATTTTCCAATAGGTTTTGTAAGAGGACGATATACCAGACGAGAATCTGGAAAAAGGAAAAATTTCTCAGTTAGCTTCAAAGTTATAAAGAGATGTCAGAAGCAATTTTGTATTTTCTTTTCAAGAACTAGCTTTTAAAGTTTAAATATGTACTTATAATTTCCCAGATTTTTTCCTAAAATCGGAGAAATACGTGTTGTCTAATTTTCTCTAGAAAATAACATGTTTTTCTGACATAAGTTTCTACGAATTGAAGTGTATCTGTCTATTCGATTTGAAACGGATCTGGTCTTCCTATTAAATGTATGTAAGGTTTCTTGTCCATTTTCAAAAAATCGTTACTTTTTTACAATGCATTTTTGTAATTGTTTCCTTTTGATTTTTTATTCCTGATTACAGGCACAAATCGCACACGAAAACTTTCACCATAATTTTCAAAATCGTAAAGATATATATAAAAATTTACCAAAAAAGAAACTAAAAATTCATACTCATTCACATTAGAAAATCATTTTTTCACAGTGCAGGATGTCCAACGGAGGCCTAGAATGAAATTCCCGTACATTTCTAGTACTATTCGTCTTGTTTGAAAATTAAATTAACTCCTTCAATCTTGAACGAATTTCATACAATGGTTCTCCATGAAAGTGCTATATCTCTAGAAAAAAAATATGAGTGCACTACATTTGTAGAATACTGAGTTGTGCTTGAAAAAATTATATTTATCCAACTGAGCTTATTAAAATTTTTGGTCGAAAAGTTGTAGATATTTCAGAATTTTTACCCAACAAAATACACTAGAAATAATGTAGAAAGTCGAAATTATATAAAAAACGGAAAGCAAACGTGTTTTTCACATAGTCGTTTTGTGAGTTTTTAAATTGAAGGGTGCAATCAGAAAAAGATTTTACGATTCAATGAAAATTTCTTTGAATAGGAGAAAAATATTCATTGCCTTTTAGTCGGAGAAATGTTTCTCTGATTTAAAGAAATTTTCTTTTATTCAAAAAATTCCTTTGGTTCAAAAAAATGGTTTCTTGTTCTAATGAAAAATTTTCTTTGATTGAGAACGATTTTCAATATTGTGAAAAAAATTAGGTTGAAGAATCGGTTTCTTCAATTCACAGTATGAAGGGCAGTTTCTTAAAAAAAATTCTGGTGTAATTATTGTATCAGAAAATGATATTTCGAAAAAATCCTTTTACCACAATGGTTGATGTGACCGTCCGCAAAAGAAACGCAGGAGAAGCGATTAAAGAGGTGATCCAGCACAGGAACTCCATGAGAGGGCCTCATTTTGCAGCTTGATAACAATTTTAAATTCGCAGGTAAGAAAATAATTTGTTTATTATGAAAGAGCAAATAAAAAACTATCAGTTGGTGCAAAAAACTAAAAATCGATTTTTTGGGTGTTAGGTCCCTTACTCCCTTTCATCGCGGACGGTCATAGTGGATTTTGGTAGAATTTTTCATGCAATGAAGCTGTTGTTGATGAAAGTGTTGGTTATAAAGTTCTATACTGCCACCCTCCGATTATATTTTTTCTACCTAGTCTTAGAAATTATTTCAAATGCCTCGAAACTTCTGAAGTTCTTTTTTAATTCTGCACAGAAATCAGTAATCGAAGTTTACTTCTGGCATGATGTACACATCATGAAAACTTTTGCTTTCAGTTCCTCAAAACTTCTATCATAAGAAACAATTTGATCCTTTATAACAGTCAGGGCCGGCGCTGACAAGTAGCGAAGAGCCGAAGTGCTTAATCGCGAGAAAAGTGCTTTTCATTTCCTGGGATTTGCAGTCCGGTCCAGAAGAATCTCCAATAAATATAAATTAATTTCTTCTTTTGGTTCGTCTTTCTTGACAGGTTCACTTCGTGCAGCTGCTGCCACTATGTCCGCATAAGAACTTTCTAGTGATGAATCTTGATGTACAGGTTGCTTGCTCTCCTTTCCTTCCTCGAAAACAAGATCACTGTTATTCTCATCTTGTTTATCCCATAATGTTTTTACAAGATCGTGCAGCACTTTAATTATTGTTTCTCGGACTCCTCGACCGAAAAAAACTGTTTTGAATCTAGGATCTAAAATTGTTGCTAACGCAAAAGATTCTTTCATCTCCAGATCGCCAAGTGTTATCCTGATTCTGATTTGCAGTTCAGTTTTAATTGAATTTTCTTGAGCACTGCAACTCTTCTTCTCCATACAATTATTTGCTGCCATTAATGTTGGAATAACTTCGGACAAGGCGGATTCATTGGAAGACATATTCGTTACAGCCTCTTCAAACGGCTGCAGTAGCTTTACTATATCTCCAGCAACTTGTCACTGCAATGTTGAGAGTGTTTTTAATTCCACGACACCTTTATGTTGCACAATGAATATCTGCAGGCTATTTCTTATCTTCAAAAAAAGTTGCATTACTTTTCTGATTGTCCTTCACGTGGTAAACCCTTCCTTCGTTAAAATGTCGAATGCAGAGTTGAGAGTTGAGTGTCCGGCGATTTTGATGAACTCGTTACGATCATGGATGGATTTGTGAAAGTGGTTTAATACTTTTTTGCATGTACATATTACATTCAGCACATATATCACATCAAGTATTCCTCGCGAACATGATTCTGTTAGGGGAAGAAAGCAACATTTCACTGGAACTTGCAATTGTTCAGTGCAGCAGCCTTCTTTTGCACTGCTGTCATTTGTCAAAATAATATGAATTTTATCACTTCCAATTGTCCACTCACTGAAAACTTTATTTACTGATTCTGCCAGTCCTCGTTCTCCTTCACACACTTCAATCAGCGGCAATAAAATCGAACGTTGATTGAATTCGTCCTGCAACCAGTGAACTGTGATCAACAGCCAAACCTTATTTGTAACGTTTTTTGAAACTTTTTATATCGGCAATAGGGTCTTATAAATATGTGATATTACATGCAGTGAACTGAATGAGTATTAGTTTGGCAAACGTTTCAGCCTCGGATAAGGGCCCTCTTCAGTGCCAGATTATAAAAATTAAATATCCATGCAAAACTTATCCCTATGTCTTCAGCGTGCGGTTTCCCTCTTTCCACCACTTCCTCTCTCCTTATGTGTTTTATCCTTTCGCTGTAGAA
>JAUMHM010087756.1:0-10195 GCA_032362435.1 Melikaiella ostensackeni | reverse complement strand
TACTATCCCTCACTTCATGGGGCCATTTCAGGTCCGCCATATTTTTTCCCGACAAAAGGCCACTCGGCATATAAAACAAGAGACTATAAGCTAACTTTTCCGGCCTGGTACGATATTTTTACTGGCCACCAATTTTGGATAGGGGGGGTGCTCGATTTTAAAAAGAATGCCCCCAGTATATATCATAAAATTCATATTATGCTTTTAAAAGCCAAATGTGGCATAAAGAATCTCAAATTTATGGTTCATTCGCAAGCCTTCAGATGAATAATTTAATCGTATCATCAATATTTATATTGCAGGATGCAACATTTATATAAAAATATAGTCTGAATAAATTTGATTTTTCTCTGTTTACAAGCTTTCATTCTCGCATTTTTATAAATTCTTATATTTCAGAATTAAAGTTTTTCAAAACTTTGGCATAACGTGAAAAAATAATATTCGAAATAAAAAATTAAAATTCATAGAAAAACGACACAAGGTATAATTAAATTTTGCACGGCAAAAGTTTCGATCTAAGACTGAAGTCACGTTAATTAATTAGACTTTACATTTATTGTAATGCGATGAAAACCAATCTATTCAGATTATTCCATTTTTCAAAATGGAAGAGGGTAATAATTGAAACAATTACACATTTCTAAAAATTTCTTATTTCATAAACATTCTGCGAACAATATCTAAACCAAAACAGATACTTTTTAATAAATCAAGTGTCTTTGTTTTCATATTTTCATTAAGATCGAAATGAAATCCACTTTCTTATGAACCCTTTCATGTACCAAAAATAGAACAAGAATAGGCTCACAAATCAAAAGTAGAGTTCCTTTTCGGCTCCTTAGAGACAAGGTTATAACAAATCCAATTTAAAATCTAGGGAAATTATTATAATAGAAACACTAATCTGATTTGTTAAGTAATATACATAATAAATTAAAAAAATTAGGATACAGAAGTTTAACATAAATTTATCACAATAGAGTTCTACATAATATAGAAACTTTCACGAGGCAAATGATGGGAATCCATTTGTTAAAGTAAGAGGAGCTTTTACAAAAGAAAATTCACAATCACCAAATTACAGTTGTCAATGGCTAAATATACAATCGAGCGCGAATTTGGAAAAACGTCAAAAGGATTACGTGATTGGGCCTCGCATATATTGACAACCCTAAGTGAGCCCTTAATTTCTAAGAAATCTATAAATTGATTAAATGAACAGTTTTGGAGTTACATGTATGGTGGTGTATCTGATGTCAGTGCGAAAGCCACTTTTCATGAAAAATTGCAGAGCCCAAAATTCGATGGTTATGGTTCTTTTAAGCCCCCTATGAGCCCTCAATATTGATGTAAAACCGGGATTGCTTGCAGCACTGGTTTCGGAATTATAGGTGTGGCGGGGCCAGCTCCGCATACAAAACCAGAATGTGCATGACTTTTTTTTTTAACTAAAAGGACTGCGTGATTGGGCCTAGCATAAATCGAGATCTAAATAAGTATACAATCGTAGAGTGTTGCTTAGCAGAAAAATGAGCTATTTTTAATTAAAATCTGAAGATTTCAATAATCCAAACTTGGAAAAAACTGAAGTGAAACCATCAAGATCAAAACTGATTAGTCCAGGACAAAATCCATTTTTTTTCTTTCAACTGAGAATAGAAAGAGAATAAAAAACAAGTTAAAAAACAGCAGCTAAGTTCATTCTTTTTCATAAGATTTTGTCCTTGCTGTAAAAGCTTTTTACGTTTTACTTTTCGTATTCGTGTTTGTATTCTTATGTGCACAACTTTTATTTCACCGTATTGACGTTCCTTACAATTCTATTTATTTTCTTTTTACAGAACTGTAAACACAAGTATGAAACATCCAAAATTGTCCTACTGCCATTTTAAATTTCCATGGAAATTATAAGAGATATATGGTTTTCATTTTCATTTTCGATTTTCAACTACAGTTCATGCGGAGTTTAGCTAACAATTTTGACGAAAGCAATAAACTTATTACACAGTTCTTCGAGAATCCTTTTTCTTAACACAAAAATTCAATAAAACTTTTATTTACGCTTTTTTATCTCATAGCTTTCTTCTATGCTTATTGGCCTCATGTTTTTATTATTTTATTTGTGGCTTTTTTGGCATCATTGATAATTGGAAGCTTACGTTCTTGAAATAAATATATTTTACATTTTACTTACACTCAACTCTTGAGTTAGCGCGGGTCTCGAGTATTGCTTACTTCGACCGTGACACTCTTTCCAAAATTTCTACGATGAAAACAGTCAGGGCCATTTGCACCATTTCCAGTAGGAATACATAATATTAATCAACTGTATTTTGTACAAATGTAGATTTTTGTTATCATAAAGAATATACCTTTTTTAATAATGAAGACTAATTGATAAAGAGAGGATTCTTCTCGTTTATCTAAAAATAAATTCGAAATATGTACACGAGTCTGCGAGCTGCCCGCTTTGTCGCTACGGTATTGCGTGATTGCCTCCAGGACGCCGCGCGTCTTCCCCTGTCCCCCGGGCTTCCTCGTTGACGAGTGGGAGCTTGCGCGATATATTGAGAGTTGAGTGCATTAAGTTTCTTCAATTTCCCTTTCCAGTTAATAAGTTTTTCATTTTTTTATGACTTTTTTCATGATATAATAAATGCTCAACTTTTTTGACTACTGATATCAGTTTCAGTAAAATAGTTTAATTGCTAAAATTTAATACACTTACATTTTTTAATTTCAAGCATGAGTAGAGACTTCAACGTTCTCACCTCATTATATAAAAGAGTCAGAATAATGTCGCATATTATAAAAGTTGTAGGAGTTTCCCCTTTTTGAACCTCTGATAACTGTAAATTAAAAAATTTCAAATTACTATATAAGACAGTTAAAAGAATAATTAGAACCAATGCTTGGTTGAATAATTAATTTTAACCGGAAATGTCAGAAATTTTATTATTTTAAATTTACGTTAGTACAATATGGTATTGTCTAAATTTGCCAATCTTCCAAATTTCAATAATTTGATTGATGTTACCGTCAAAAACCATCCCCTAGGACCCTAAGTATTTAAATGCGAGTTTTTCAATATATTGAAGTTTATTAACTTTTTCTGACCATTTTCTCCCCAGCTCATAGCTAATCAATATGTTATATAAATTTAATATCTTTCAAAATACATAATATAGTGTATAAAAAAAGATATTGATAGTATGTCAGTTTCATTATAGCTTTTTTAAAAAGATCTATTTAAGATATAATTAATTTTCATAAATATCACAATTCAAAGGGCAATACAAAATTATTTCAGAAGTTGATAGAAATATATGAAACATTGATTGGAATATGACATTTTCATGTGAAGAGAAGGTTCACAGAAGGGTACGAATTTAAACGTTCAAACTTAAACAGTTCTAAATTGAAAACTTCAAATGATTGAATGAATCCCGTTTCAGAGCCTTCGATAATGAATGAGCTGTGAATCAGAAATACTTGAAATTATTTAATTTCAAAGATTGGGCAGCCATAAGACTTAGAGAAAATTTCAATCTTAGGCATACCAATTTAAATAATTTCACAACGAAGAATTTCAAACTGAAAACTAATCAATCTTATAACTTCATTGTTATTTCCTAAGTGCCATTTCTTGTAAAAGAGATTAATTTTATATCAAAAAGTCGAATTTTTAAACCAAGAAAATTAAACATCAAGTACAAACAGTTGCGTTTCTAAACCGATAGTTGAATCTTCAACCCAAAATGACGGGTTTTTTATAACCATTCAACCAAGAACTTTTCTACGAAGTTAGATGAATTTTAAATCAAGAGGGACGAATTCTCATACCAAAAAGAATAATTTTCGGCAAAACAGTTGAATTTCTCAAAGGAAAAATGATTTTTTATAAAAATCGTTTAATTTTCAACCTATATGAAGATGAATGAAGAAAAAAATGATTTTCCTACAAAACAGTTGCACTCACAATCAAAATGTTGAACTTTCAAGAAAAGGGACGAGTTTTCAAAAAGATAGTTGAATTTTCAACCTGAAAAGATCAATTTTCAAACAGTCCATTGAATTCTTTGACAAAAAAAACTAGATTTAACAAAAATCAGTTGCATTTTGAACCAGAAAAAAGGTTTCAATTTCAAATCAAAGACAGTCGAGTTTAAACAGAAAATATGAATTCCCAACAAAAAATGTGATATTCGATAATTCAGTCAAAAAATATTTCCATTTTGAATCAAACACTGTTGAATTCAACTAAAAACGACGAAATTTCAACATAATAATTAAATCCTCAACAAAGACAGATTAATTTTTAAACAAACAGCCAAAAAGGCGAATTTTCTAGGGAGCAGTTGAATTTTCTACCAAAATAATAAAATTTGCAACCCAAAAAGAAGAATTTGAAAAAAAAACAGTTGAATTGTTTAGCCAAAAAAGCGTATTTTCTACAAAAAAGGTGAATTCTGAACCCGAAAATAAGAATTTTTAACCATAAAGTTTATTTTCTACCAAAAAATCAATTTTCAACATAGTAGTTGAATTTTGAATGGAAACAATCAATTTTTAACTGCAACAAAAAGTGAATTTGCATTAGAATAGTTAAAGTTTTAACCAGAGAAATGGATCTTCAATTAACAGAATGAGTTTTCAACAAAGTATTTCAACTTCCAACTAAGCAGTTGAACTTGAAATGAAAAATTTGATAGTTGATTTTTCAACTCAAAACGATCAATTTTCAGCCAAAAATGCATTAGTTATATTTTCAAGTAGAAAAATTAATTCTCAATTTGAAAAAAATGAATTGTCAAAAAAATACTTGAATGTTGAGGCAAAGAGTAGAACTTTTAACCAAAATAGATGAATTTTGAATAAAAAATATAACAGTAGACCTTTTACTTAAAAAGAAATAACTTTTGAAGAAAAATAGTTGGATTTTCTCATTGGGTTCTATTGGGTTCGGAATTTAGTTTGTTTGATTAAGAATTCTACTGTTCGGTTGAAAACTTAATTATTTTATGGAAAATGCAACTATTTTGCTGAAAAGTCATATTTTTGGTCAAAAAATGAAGTGCTTGGTTGAAATTTGAACTAATTTGTTAAAATTTCATTTTTCTTTAAGAGTCACCTCTGTGGATGAAAATTAAATTATTTGATAATGAATTAACTTTTTTGTAGATAGTTCATATTTTCGAGTTGAAAATTCAACTGCTTCATTAAGAATTGAACTATTTTTTCTTAAATTTAAGTGTTTGGTAGAAAATTCACTTTTTCTCTGGAAAAACATATTTTTGGGTTGAAAATTCAACTGTTTCGTGGAAATTTCATCCTTAGGCTGAAAAAATCAACATTTTAGGAGATGATGAAACTATTCGGTTGAAAATTAGTATTCTAGTGTCGTTAAAAATTCCATTGATGATGAATTTTGCATTTCGCAACTTTTAAACTGAAAGTATTCAAATGAAACTTTCAACTTTTTTACAGCGAGTACGAAGTCTTACAAAAAAAATAAACTCAGTTGCCGTTGTTTGGCACTTGTTTTGAATTTTTTTTCTATTTTTTGGCTAAAAGATGGAAATGGATGGACAGAGTATTTAACGAAATGGGTTAAAACTTCCGGCGAAAAATTAATAAGGAGAATTTAATTACATGCTTCTCCAAGAACACTAAAACTAACCCGAGCTGAGTCATTCAGTCGAAACTCTAAGGGTTAAAAGAATGTGAGAATACGGCTTATGACATATCCTCAGGCTGAAAGGTCAGCATATAAAAGGAAAAGGGAACAATGGTTGGAATTTCGAACCTTGTCAGGAGCTACTACGCGAGATTACTTTAGCGAAAATGCGAGAATTAGTGCCCGACACAAGGCCAAGATGACGTCGAGGAATCTTCGGATAGCGTCGACGATAGTTGGCAAAATCTCAACACGTCGGCCGCATTTTAGCGAGAAAAAAGGAACTATTAAGCCCTGATTTTTTCACAAATAATAATCAATAAGCGAAACAGAAAATGCTGTTGGCCTTGGAGATCCGAGGGACTCCTCGTGTTCCTACCCAGAACAAAACGTAAGCAAAAAAACCGAACTCAACAAATCAGAACACGAAGATCCGCGAAGATCCTAAGCTTCTCAATTTCAAAGAGAAGACCTTACCTCCACTAAAAACTAAAGTTGATCACAAATTGATGATAATACTGAGTGCCAAAAAAGCAAAGAATATCAAACAAGAGCGCGACTCATAAATTCTGGAAACAGGAGAAGAAACTCGAAGGGAGAGGGCAGGTCACAATGTGTCGGCACGAATGGGCTTTACTAAGCCGTGTTCAGTGCGCCAGAATACATTTTTGAATGTTCTGCGCAAGTTGGATGAATGCGATGATTGTCACACTCGATCGCAATTGCATTTTCACCCTTACGACGAGGCAACCATAAATGTAAGCGTACCTGCGCAGTAACGTATTGCGCAAAGCAGTTCTGTTTGGCACACCTCTGCCTATATTTTTGGCTTCAATAGACCAAACGGCCGAGTATCGCAAGTTTCTTCTCCTGTTTTCAGACTCCATGACGCGACTATTCGCCTTCGTAACAAGGCTGCTGAACGTCTGGAAACGTGGCTTGTCTGTTGCTGGGCGCGTCGTCTCGACCGCTTTGGATGAGTCCCCACAGGTTGGCGCTGATTGGCTGCTTGCTCGGTGCTGCTCTGTAGTTGGCGGTGTTACGCTCGACTTGCTCTCTGCTGAACCGCCAAAACGAAAGAGGGTGCAGGGACGGCTGAACTAAAGGCTGTCACTAATCAAAAATATCTGCAGAGTAGATCCGAAGCATTTTCGGTTATGAGGAAGCTCTTGTCCTCTCTGGCACGAGAGTTATCCGCATTTGGCGAACTATAACGCAACAAATAAAAGATCGCCAGACCTGATTCGCATCTCATCGCGGAAGTCTTGAGTAGACTGGCTTCTCGTTCAGTGCCGTAGCGTCGACGGCCCTGTTAGAGGATGTGAGATGACTTCCTCCCTCATAAGCATTACTGGTGCAGACCAAGGTATTGCTCCAAGGCAAATAAGTTCATTCCCAAAGCCGCGGTCATCCCTGGCTCTGGAGGCATTCAAGGTCTCTAGACAAGTTCCGGGACTATTGAAGACAGCAAGCGGAAAGGCAGGAGCCAGATTCAACACGAGAATCTCGATTCTCAGGTGATGACGGCAGCAAGCGAATATCAGTTCTCTGTGTGCACTCAGAGTTACAAAATCGCTCGTTGTCCCCCGTTGATTGAAGGTCGAGACAAGGACATAAGCAAGAGAAAATACACGACGAAGAATTAATCCCAAGTTCTTGAATTTGAATTAACATATGCCCTGAAAGTGTTGTGCCACGTGACGGAAGGGACCAGTTTCCGCATAATTAATGAAATGAAATAATCATTTTCAGGGCTAAAATTTTGACTTGTTATAATTTATATACAGAACAGTGAACAAAAAAGTGAAAATATTATTAATTGAAATTCTGCTTTCAGACTAACAGTTTTTAATGCTCTAAGCTATATGCAAGAGGCATTCGCACAAACAGAAAAGGTAGTTCTCTTCTTATTTCTTCTTCAGAAGAAATGTAAGTGGGAGAGCAACATCCGCCTCGGTCAGAAATTTCTTCTCGCTGGGCAGGTCTGCTCTATGCCTTACCACCTATACCCCTCACCACCTTTCAAGGAAACCCTAAAAATCAGAAAAAATAAAGATTTTTAAATGACAGCTTTAAAAAATATTATACTCAATCAAAAGCCTTGAGGATAAGTCTGAGAACAATTTTTGAATCAATCTTTATTCACGGACAATCTACATCTTCCATCTGCGAGCAATTCTGTGAGGAATCTGTCCTCCAGAACAAAACTGCTTTGCATAGGTCTCAAACTTCACGTTTAAATATGAAAAACATTCATGCAACCTCCGTTCGAGACCTTTGAGCGCAAGCGAATCGAGTAGATACTGCTTTATATGCGACAATTGAAGACACTTGAAGCTTGCTGTAGACTTGAAATGAATTAGCTAAGGTATGATGATTATTTGCTTCATTATCTCATATTCAAATTCGTTTAAATTAATTAAAATCATTCTTTATTTTCAACTAGCAATATTATACGCAAGCTACGGCGCGAAAAATTTTGCACTGCCCATTAATAATACACAAATATAAGACGATTAGTCCAGCGGATAGTAATCATGCAGGAATATTTTCAGCATCTTCACTTGAAATTTCCTTTTTTTTTTAAATTTCCGCACGAAAATACGGTCACAGGTTTTTTTTACTTCAATCATAAAAGTTTTATATAATTATTACCTTATTTGAGTTCCCTGACATTGATTAAAATTATCAATATACGCTTCAAATGAATAGAGACTCATGTTTACCACTCTTGGTTAGCAATTACATATGATATAAGTTTATATATCTTTTTTAATTAATGTATCGATAAATGAGTCCATTATTTTGATTGCCTTCCACCCTAAAAACATTTCTTGGGGTGCCAAATACATAAAAAGAATCACCTCAGTTTGTGGCACAAAATGCATAATTGGATACCTTATTTGCCGGATTGAATGTTACTATGATTCCAAACTTATATTGTAAAATTTAATCACTCGAAAAAAAATTATTTGAAAGGCATTAAGTTTTAAATGTTCAATTTAGAACATTATCGAGTTTAAAATAATTTAATTTTGAATGCCGAGCTCTTGCATGGTTTCATTTCAAGGGCAAATTTTCTATTCATAGTTTAATTTACCAGCTTTCCAACTATTTCTGAATATATTGCTGGAGGGATTTATCAAGCGACTAGCGTCGGAGGGACGTTGTGAGATTGATCTAAAACCTATTTCTTCTCCTCCCAAACATCCCGCATGCAAATTTATCATACAAATTCCTTAATCCCCAGTAATAAAGCAAGACCAGAACCGAACGAGTTACGCTTACCCCGAAAGGGATTTGGCTTAATGGTATAATAATAATAATAATAACCCTACCGAAGGTGTTCTCACGTTGTCGACGCGGTAGGGCTTGAGCTTTCTTCTTATGACTTTGATGGCTACGTTGGCGGTAGCATTGCTACTGACAGGGTTTCCCATGCCAGACAGGCAGAAAACAAAGAGGAAAGGGACTAAGATTAAGACTAAAATTAATTTCTTAAAGTTCGAAATGAAATCTACTTTCTTATGAAAATTTTTTTATGTTCTAAAAAAGAACACCCAAAAAGTTCACAAATCAAAAATAGATTCGAAACGACCCACTTTTACGGCTCATTAGAGAAAAATATACAATAAATATATAACAAAAAGAAAAAATAGGGAGAAAGAAGAAAGAGTCAACCATATCAACCTCTCACTCTTTCTTTTCTTCGTCTTTTTCATACTACTGGGGACCAAAATCATCTTCCTCATCAGGAGTAATTTATAGGAAAAATACAATCATAAATAATAAAACCTATATTAATTAAATTCAAATATTAGCTGAAAAGATTGATGGATTTCTTAAAAAATTTTCATATTAATAAGAAGATAGAAAAATTGGCCAAACAACATTCGATATTAAATTCTTCATTTTTATTTTCAGTTAATATTTGAATCTAATTAATGTAGGTTTCATTATTCACAACTGTAATTTTCCTATAAATTACCCCTGATGAGGAAGTATAAACTCGTTTTGAAACGTGTTGGTCCCCAGTAGTATAAAAAAGACGGAAAAAAGAAAGTTTGAGAGGTTGGTATGATTGACTCTTTCTTCTTTCTCCCTCTTTCTTCTTTTTGTTGTACATTTATTATATATTTGTCTCTAGCAAGCCGTGGAAGTGGGTAGTTTCAAAGCCTATTTTTGATTTGTAAACCTTTTGGGTGTTTCTTTCTTAGTACAAAAAAATTTTCACAAGAAAGTAGTTTTTATTTCGATCTTTAAGAAATTTTAAAAGAGAGATATTAAGCAAAGATTTGTTTCAATCTGCGGCGTTGCCTAAGAATACTATTAAGATTTCTTTTAATTGAGATATTAACGATTCACTCAATTTACCTTTTTCTATTCCGAAAAATGGAATTATCTGAATACCACCTTGATTAAAAAGTTTTAGGACTTAATTTTTAAAATCAAAAATACAAGTTCATTCATCATAATCGATATTGTCCCCTTCAAAGTACTCCCCATCGACTGCAA
>JAUMHM010087754.1:0-10196 GCA_032362435.1 Melikaiella ostensackeni | reverse complement strand
AATTGAGGTGTTAATGGTTTACTCAATTTACCAAAAGATATCTATTTTACTTAAATATAGTTTACAAATTTGAGGAACTTAGTAATCTTTTAGAAATGTGTTATTGGTTTGGATTATTACCTTTTTGTTTTTTGAAAAATGGAATAAACTGAATAGATTGGTTCTGAATCGATCCACAAAACTTGCATTCTTTGATTTAATCCGATTATTTGTGGTGCTTGTATTTGAACGTTCTAATTATTTTTCAAAAATGTGATCTACGAATATATATTTCCGTTCTTAACTCTCATTGTGAAAAGAATGTTTGCGGAATTGTTTAATGCAATATTTTTAAATTGGTAAGTTATTCTTAAATTGAATTGATAACTAAGTTTCGACATAATCTCATTTACTATACATGCTTTTGAACTTCACATACTTTGAGTTATCTCAATATTACGTTAAAGTTTTGTTAATAAAAATTTTTTTTAGACTAGTTGGAGATTTTTCTTCTAGAGATTTATTACATCTTCTTCTCCCGTTTTTCTTTTGTCACTGATTGATGTTAAGTTTGAAAAATTATAGGAATACTATAGATATTAATGTTTTTTATTTATACACAACTATTATCTCATTTTTTAAGTAGTTTCTACATAATTGTTGTATTGGAGATTTTACTCATTCTTCTTGCAATTTTTAAAACATTCTGATTTTTATATTGCTGTTATCTTAATTATAGAAGTGTTATTTTATTTTTTATTTTTATCAAAGGCTTGAAAAGGGTCTATTCTGGACCGAAATGTTGCCAATGCTAATTTAAATATATATTGTTTATTCAAACGGATGTTGACTTTCTTCTCTCTTTCTAAATGACTAATGAAGCCATTTAACGGTTTATCCCTGGGTTTATCCTGAACTTATAAAAGGTCGAAACTAAAGAAAGTATAATTATACTTAAAAAGTTTCAAATTTCAAGTAACCAACTTTCATAAAAGCTCTTGACCTGGGATTTCATTAAAACTGAGGATATGAAGTTTCCATAAGTCTACTCACTTGAACTTAGAAGTTTTACAATAAACCTCGGGATATTAAACCGTTGCATATCATTCTGATTATTAACTTCAGATCAAAATGATCCACTTTTGTGGATCCAAAATTACTTTTTACACAACTTCATGCTTATCTGTCGAGTGGCAGTTGTTATTATTTTTATTGAAAGTCGTAGATTAATCATGACCGATGATTTAGTTGAACTTTCAACCAAGTACTTAAATTTTCAACCAAAAAGGTGAATTTTCAACCAAGAAGATGAATTTTCTACCAAAAGAAAAAACGAACTTTTTAATCAAAATAGTTAAATTTTCAATCAAAGAGATAAATTTTAAACATTAATGACGAATCTTTAACCAAAAAAAAAATGAATTTTTAACAAAGGAGTGCAACTTTCAACCAAGTAGTTGAGTTTTGAACCAGAAAATATGAATTCGTAACGAAAAATGTAATAGTTGATATTTCAACCAAAAACAGATGAATTTTCTACAAAATAGTTGAATCCTCAACCAAAACAGATTAATTTTCAACCGAACAGTTGCACTATTAAACAAAAAAATATGAAAATTCTACCAAAAGAGATGAATTTTCAAATCTGAAAGACGAATTTTCAGAAACGAGTTGAATTTTTCAGTCGATAAAGAAAAAAAGTGTTAACCAAATTGTTGAATTTTCAAGCAAAAAAATAAATAAATTTCTACGAATCAGTTGAACTTTCAGTCCACAAATATGAATTTTCGACAAAAAAGTTCATTATTAACGTCATAGTTAAAGTTTTTATCAAAATAGTTAAATTTTCAACCTAAAAAATGATTTTGCAACAAAACGGTAGACTATTCAACCAAAAATAATTAACTTTTTAACAAAAATAGATGAATTTTCAAACAAGAAGATGAATTCGCAACAAACTACATGAATTCTCAACCAAATAATTAAATTTTCATCTAAAAAGAATATATTTTCAACCATAAATGGAATAGTTAAATTTTCTGTTAAAAAAAATAATTTTCAACCAAAGATATGAATCTTCAACAACAAAAAAATAACTTTGAACAAAGTAGTTTAACTTTAAACCAATTATTTAAATTTTCAATAAAAAATATGAATTCTTGGTGTAAAATGTAATAGTTGAAGTTGATATTTCAATTAAAAAAGGTTTTAATTTTAAATCAAAGACAGTTCCTCAGTCCTCAATGAAAACGGATGAATTTTGACTCAAAGAGATTACTTTTCAAACAAAAAGAATAATTTTATACCAAAAAGACGAATTTTCGACAAAATACATAAATTCTCAACTTAAAAGTTTAGAGTTCCAACAAAAAATGGAATGGTTGAATTTCCAACTAAAAAAATTATGTTTGAATAAAAAAGAAACAAATTTTTCACAAAATATTCATTTTTCATCCAAAAAGATTAATTTTTAATTGAAACTATGAATTTAAGGAACTAGCGAATATAAATATATGTTCTCGATGTAATAACAGTTTTTGATCTACTAATCAATTAGTTTTAATTTATTAAAACTATATTACATTTTTTAGAGAAACGAGAAAAAATCTACTTCGGCCGGGATTTTAACCGGGAATGCCACTTTTCATGAGTGAAGCGTTAACTCTCTAAAAAATGTAATATAATTTTAATAAATTGAAAATAATTGACTAGTAGATCAAAAACTGTCATTACATCAACAACATATTATACATGAAACGATGAATCTTCAACTGGAACAGTTGAATTGACAGTTAAAAAAATTAATTTTCAGCCAAAAAAGAAAACAAATTTTCAGCAAAATAGTTAAAGTTTTAAGCAAAGAGATGAATTTAAACCAAGAGGATTAATTTTCTACCCAAAGAAATGAATTTTCAACAAAATACATTAACTTTCCACCAAAACAGATTAATTTTTCAACAAAAGGATGAATTCATAATAAAAGATATAATTGTAGACTTTCCCACTTAAAATAATTAAATTTCAACAAAAATAAATGGATATTTAATTTTTTTTTTATCAACTAAGTTCGCATTTGTGTGAAAACAAGGAAAAATGAATAAATTTATAGCAAAATGCATGAATTTTCCACTAAAAAAATGAATTTTAAACCAAAAATGGAATAGTTAAATTTTTAGTTAAAAATATTAATTTTCAAGAAAAAGAAAACGAATTTTCAACGTAGTAGTTCAAGTATCAACCAAAGAGATAAATTTCTGATTAAAATGATGAATCTTCAACTAATAAAATTAATGTTTAACAAAGTTGTTTAACTTTAAACAAAGTAGTTGAATTTTTAACCAAAAAAAATGAATTCTCAACAAAAAATATAATAGTTGATATTTCAACCAAAGAAGATTTTGATTTTAAATCAAAAATAGCTGAATTCAAACAAAAAAGACGAATTTTCAACAAAATAGTTGAATTATCTACCAAAACAGATCAATTTTCAACCAAAAAGTTGCAATTTTAACCAAAAAGTTGAAATTTGCACCAAAAGAGATGAATTTTAAAACCAAGAGTTCGGATTTTCAACAAAAGAGTTAAATTTTCAACCAAGAAATATTTTCCAGTCAAAATTGAAAAAAATTCATATAAATCCTTGAATTCTCCAGCCAAAGAGGCGAACCTCCTACAAATAATTGAATTTTTACCCAAAAAGAATGACTTTATAACATAATAATATTAAAATTATCAGGAAAATTTCACTTTGAAATATTTGCAGATTGCAAAATTTCACATGAAAAGTCTTTATGGTCAGTTTTTAATCAAATGATTTTAGATTTGGTGGAGTCCAAGTCAAGTGATCACAAGAATTTTCGTTCTTGAATGGGATTTGTGTTTAACTCAGTGTAATCAATCCTTTACTAGTGAAGGAAAACTACAATAAATATTCCTGGAAAATTCCAAAAAATGGCGAAGATATGGGACTTTGAAATATTTGTACCTTTTTTTGGAAACATATATTTGGTTCTAATTAACCGATTTAGCTTTTAGGGTCTAAAATTTGGTGTAATAAGACGTACCATCATATAAAGAAACCTAAAAAAAAGTTTTGACTCTTTTTTGCAAACTCAAAAAACAAAAATCGCTTCTTTGAAAATACATACTACATTTTTTATTTTTTGACAAATGAAGGTCTACATGTGCTTCACAAGTTCTGTAAATTTCATCGTGGGCCAGCCAGTAGTTTAGGAGAAAAAAAGCCGTGAAAGTTTTCGGACTTCTCAATTCGTACGAGCAATCTTGCGCGGCTCACGAGTTCTTGTTTTAGTGGTTCTTAAAACAGTTGCCACATTAAAATCTTTGAATTAGAAAAAAGTTTCGTCTTTACTTCTGTCTTGGAAATTGGAATGGCAGGATGGATTTGCTGCGATTCATCAATCGTAATGGAATTCTTGAATCGTTCACTTAATAAATTTTCTTCCTCTTCATATTCTTCACTACTGCAGAACTCTACATAAATGTTATCCAAGTTTAACTTAGCCCATTGAAACATTTCTCGAGGATTACGTAAAAATGATTATCTATCGGCTAAAGTTGATGGAGAAAAAACCAAAGTTCAAAAGTGTTTAGTCTTATGCAATTTAAGTGAACTTTATATGACTTTTAAAAATACTCATCCAAATAAAAAAGTTGGATCCTCAAAGTTTGCAGAGTCAAGACCAAATGAGTGTTTCTTAGCTGGAACAAGTGACACCCACAATGTTTGCATTTGCGTTTCCCACCAAAATGCGAAACTTATCTTTTTTAGTGGAAAAGTTGCAGAATGAGTCAAATTTAATTCTTTGCCATTTGCAACTTCCAAGCATTGGGCAGCTCAATCAATTTGCAATCCTGCTCAAATCAACTGTCATTTCAATGAATATGAACAAAGTTTGCATCTCAAAGACACGAAAGCTAATTGAAAAGTAGGTGAGCTTCTCATTCTTCTAGATTTTGCAGAAAATCACTATATTGATTATCAAGATTCTCCAAAAGGACATCACTGGTCAAAAACACAAATCACTATTCATCCTCTTATGGTTTACTATCTTACACATGAAGACGAATTAAAACACATTAGCTACGCTGTTATATATCTCTCTTTGTTCAATCGATTTCCTATCAGTGAATTCAAGACAAAAACATGGTCTCGTGTTCCCCTCTTCTTCCTGAATCCTGCTTGGCTCTCTCCTATTTTCCCCTCTTTTTCTATCCACGTCCTCAATCTTTCGACTAATATTGTAGCTAACAGCTTATATTCTACATCTAGGAGTGCAACTCCCCTGTAGTTCGCTGTTTTTCCTTCGTTCCATGCTTTGTAGATTTGGTAGATCCATGCGATGTTCCAGTTGGTCCCCAGCTTCCCCTTCTTCCACAGTCCATTAAGAATATTTGATAAATCTACCATTGCTTCTGCTGGTAAATTCTTGTAGAATTCGGCGGTTATTCCGTCCTCCCCTGCCGCCTTTTTCGTCGTCATCTTATTCAGCGCCTATCTCACTTATTCTACTCCAAAGTCCCGGTTCAAGAAATCGGCCTCTGCTACCTCCTCTACTTCCCAGTTTCCTTGCTCTCTTTTTCTTTGCTCATTATTTTCTTCTCATGTCTCCGTCGAATCCTCTTCTGCATTCAGTAATTTTTTAAAGTGGTTTACCCAGCTTTCTTCGCTTATTCTTCTTCCTCTCCTTCTCCTTCTAGGTGTATTCCTTATCGTGATGTTTTCTTCCTGCTGGTTTTCTATTTTATTTTGTCATTCCTATTTTCTATGCTGTTCTTTCAATCATTCTCGCCATCTCTTCCATTCCTTTCACAGGGTCTTCCTCTTGGTTCTTTTTCTTCCATTCTTTCCAGTCCTCCTGTAGCTTATTCTGGAATTCTCCTCTTTTTTCTTCTTTCCATAGTAATTTCCAGTCCTCTTCTCCTTCCTGGGCCTGGTCTTTCCATCTTCTCTCTCGGTCCGGATCTTCCCGTTTCGAGTCGCATGCTGTGAACATCACTGGCATGTGATCAGATTCCACTCTGTCTAACACTTTGAGGTCTTCTACTGGGTTCCTTCTTCCATTTTCCAGGGCGAGTACATAGTCTAGCACTGAGCTTTTACCCACTCCGACATAAGTCAAGTTACCTTTTTCATCCCTTGCGGTTCTTCAATTCATAACCACCAGTCCGAACTCCTCATAGATCTCGAGCACCTTTTTTTCCTTCTGCATTCAGAATTTTGTCCTCCGATCTTCTTATCTGCTCTTCTTCTGCTTCTGTGTCTGTTTTCCCTTGATCCTCTCCTATCCTTGCGTTCCAGTCCCCAGCTATCCGCATTCAATCATCCTCTTAGATTCCTGATTCCACGAGATTACTAATTTTTGACCTGACTACACTTACTCCCACGTTGTTGTAGATTGTTATAATCTTCCCTTTCTCCTCCCTTCCTGTCTTTTTAATAATTAATCCATAGTTCCATTCTGATACCTTTATCCCTCGCAGTAAATAGCTCTTTATGCCTACAAGTTGTCCTCCTATGGCTCTTCCTTTCTTCGCTTCTCTGGTTGCTGCTTTTCCGTGCCATTTGTAGCTTGGGTCCAGGTTTGCAACTGCATCTTTTTCATGCTTTTCTTCTATCCATGTTTCCTGTAATATTATAATGTCAAAGTCTGTAAGAAACTCCCATACATCTCTTTGATGGTTGAAACCCGCGATGTTCCAAATTGCTACCTTCATGCCGCGATTTGAATCTACCATCTCTTTTGCCGAAAAACTTTTTCGCTGAGTCTTCCCTCTCTTGCATCCCAGTAATTAACTACACGATCAACAATGAGTTTCAGGTAGCCTGCTTTCGCATCCTGCCCTCTATCTCTTTTTTCTCTTGCCTGCATTTCCAGCCACTGCTTCACTTCTCTTTTTCGCTTGATTAAATCATCGTTCACGAAGATGGGAGCACCTTTTAACTCCAGTTTTTTTCTGAGAGCTCTGAATTTCGCGTCCCACGATTTCAGCTCCATTCTCACATTTTTCTCTTCTCTTATAGCTTCCAGCAGATATATTGCTTCAATTGCGTTGCTTTCAATTCCAAGTTCATCTTTTAGGAATATCTTCACTTCTTCTTCTGGTCCTGTCCTTGGAAGTTTGCTCCCCGGATAATTAAGTTCTTTTACTCCATCTCCTCCTCGTCATTTCTCGTCGATAATCCTGCTCCTTCAGCTTTTCCGGTTTTTTTGCAGGTTTTCTTCTCCTTTGCCCCAAATTTCTGAATGCTTCGTCTCCTTAATTTTCCGCTGTGCTTTCTAAGTGAGAATTTCGATCTCCCTCGATGTTGTGCTGCATATCTGGATTTTCGACACGCTGTTTCCTTTCGTTGAGCCTTTGCTCTTCCGGTTCTCGCTGTTGCTTCTCTTCCTTGCCTGCCCCTGCCCATTTTCTTTGGTCTTCGTATTTCTTGGTCCGGTAACTGTGTTCGAGTTTTTCAATTTATTTTGCTGCCTGTGACCTCTCTCATCGTTTTTCGCTGACACAGAAACAAAAGCCTTCTCAAGTTTTGCTATTTCTCGTTCTTTCGCTGCCGCCTCTTCTTTCATGCCGATATGCTGTTCTCTAACTCCGCTTTTCCCATTTCCCACTTTCTGGCGACATTCCTGATCCTTTGTCTTAGTAATCCAATTTCTATCTTGAGGTTTGGGGTTTCCTCCTCTAACTTTGAACTTGATCTTTCCATGATCTTCTTACTTCTTTTATTTGTTCCAGGATTTCTCCGTTGGTTTCCTTCCCACAAGCCCATTCCTTTCTCGAGTTCTCATCCACTCCTAAATTTCTCAGTTCGAGGTCCTCCCTTATTTGTTGCATTTGTTCTTGGTTCGCTGCTTCCTGTTCTGACTTATCTTTTCCTCCCTCCTTTCTGGTTTCTTGACTCTCATTTTGCTTCTGTATCCCGTCTTTTGGTTCTTTTACCGCTTTTTCTTCTGTCTCTTCTTCTTCGGACGTTCTTCCGCTTCCGTCGTTTCGCTCGATTTCGGATTCGTTGTTCTTCTCATTCTTGTTCTCATCTTTTGGGAACACGTGTATCAGCGTGCTGTCTCGCTCTGTATCCTTCCCTGTTTCCTACAAATCCTCATTTTCCTCATCTTCCTTCTTCTGCATTTCAATGTTGTTTTCCCTTCCCACTGAAGATCTGTTTATTTTGCTGCTTCTTTTGAAAGCCTCATCTTTCAGACCACTCATAAAAATCCCTCCCCCACTTTTCACCACATTCTCCTCCATTTTTGCCGCGCTTTTGGCATTCGCTATTTTTGCTTTATCAACATTTTTGGGTCTCCCTCTTTTTTTCCTCTTCGATCTGAACTTTCTTCGGCCATTCACCTTCTGTTTGTTTATCAGCTGACAAATTCGCTTCTTCGAACTTCCGCTTCACTGCATTAGTGTCCACGGTCTCCATGTCCTGCTGCCTCTCGTGGCTCTTTTCAGCACTAATCACTGCACTATCACCCATAACCTCTTCACTTTCCACTTGCGATTTTTCACTTCCACTGTTATTAAATCTTTACCCCAACTCAGAATAACACTCTCCACAATAAATCGCTTACGTACCTACCGATTTAACTCACTTCCACGTTTGCACCTTTCCCCTGAACGAATTTCCAATCGATTTTTCTCTACCACGATCTGACTCGATTCGCGAGCACAGCTCAACTCGAATAGGAGGTATTGTTAAAAGGGCAGCTGCCAAAGCAAACCTACAAAATCCTACGATAATCAAATCACTAAACCTGGAGAAATATTTCAATGAGCTAAAATAAACTTCAAGGATATCCATGTAGAGTTCTGAAGTAGTCAAGGTTATGAAGCGGAAGAAAATTTATTAAGTGACCGATTCAAGAATTCCATTACGATTGATGAAACGCAGACTGTATACTAATAACTAAGCCGCAGTGCGGCCCGCCGTTGTAACACATTTCAAAGTCCTATATCTTCGCCATTTTTTGGAATTTTCCAAAAATATCTATTCTGGTTTTTCTTCACTACTAAAGGACTGATTACACCGAGTTACACGCGAATCCCATTTAAGCACGAAAATTCTTGTGATCACTTGACATGGACTCCACCATTTAAATATTCTAAATTGTTAGGTTTCAATTTTAAACGTACAAAATTTTCTGGTTTTTTAAATTCTTCGAAATCATAGAGTATCAAGTTAAAAGACTTGATAGCTACAAACTTTTCAGTTTAAAGGATTTGTAATTAAACAATTTTGAATTAATGGCTCCCAGACGAAACTCAAAATAATAAAAAATTAAGACAATATTTTCTCAAATGCAAGCCTTAGAAATGAGCAGATTTTAGAACCAGGCATTTTATATTGATACTTTTATTTGAAAAAGGTTCCAAAAAGTTCAACATTTCAAACTCAGCTTTAAATTAATTATTATTTAACCATTCTCAATGTTAGATTCGTTGAGGGTTGGAATGTTAGGTGCAACTATGAAAATCATTCTTAGATTATCAAAAATGAACGCTTTCCTTCTGGTGTTTAAAATATTAGCGTATTGAGAGAAACTGCGTTCTACATCTACGGATGTGATGGGTGCATATTTCATCTCTTCTATCTCATTTCCAGAGTAGAGGCACCCTTTAATGTTTTGAGCATCGAAATTTTGAGCAACCAATTCCAATATTTTTAAATCTGTATTTTTCGCAAGGGCATCGTTTAATTTTTGTTCAGCCATTCTTGATGCTCGTCCGCTTTACTTTGCTAACGTTGCCCTTACATGCTGAACATAATGCAAGCTTGTTTGTAACGTAAGTTCAAAAGTTTCTAATTTTGGGATGTATTTGACTAAAAATTCAAATTTTTTTGCAAGTATTCTAAGTCTGCACGCAACGATGGATTTTTCAAAACAGCGTGAGCCTATTTTAGGAAGTTAGCCTCTTTCGGATTCAACCTTAATACAACAGAATGAACTTTTTACAAATTTCCTGCTTAATATACTGCTGCACTTAGCCACGTTCCTTATCTCATTATAATCGGCTCTGGTGCGACAGTAATCCATGATTCCTTTGGCGAAAAAGAGAAATTCGTTCAGGAGACTTAAAAATTTTTTTTTACATTTGCAATCAATTTATCCACTGTATTGTACAGGGTTCGATTGAAAAGTAATGAGCCTTATTTTTTTTAAGCAGTTTTATTAAACCTTTTGGCTTATACAACT
>JAUMHM010087753.1:0-10196 GCA_032362435.1 Melikaiella ostensackeni | reverse complement strand
TAAAATTCAACTCTAATTGACATTTGTTGTGTTTGCTCCTTTCTTCCTCGTTTTGACCCCCCCCCCCCCTCTCTTCTCGTTCTTCTTCTCTCCTCAAAGTTCATTCTCAAGAGTATTTTTTTATTTATTCTTCCCTTCTGTTTCTTTTTTCTTCTTCCTCTTCTTTTTTCCCTTTTCTGTTCCTCTATAAAGGTGTTTCTTTTGTCTCTATTTCTTGTCTGTGCTTCTTTTTCATGATCCAAGCTAGCTCTAAAGCCTTCTCTTTGGCTCCTTCCAAAATGTATTCCATTTATTTAAACTGACGGTAACCTTGTCTGCAAGCAATTAACGGCAAATCTGTCAAATTCTCATTTTTAATTTCCTTCTAAAATTCTCATTGAAATGTTGTTTTTAAAGTTCTACTGAATGGAACTTTATTTCGTTCTAGCTCAATCTTTATAAGATATTTCTAAATACAATTTTAAAGACAATATTCAACAGTTTATTCTGAACTTAAGAGTATTCTAATGCACTCCAGTAAGATTAATGTATATCGAATCAAGATTGCCGAGTAAACCTTCATCGGTCTTCTTACAATTTTTTCAACAAGTCGTTCGTTAATCAATTACATATTGACATAAAAGAATTTATTCGAAGTTAACAAGTTAATTCATAATTTCCGAAATCCCGGAATCCTTCTACTCGCTTCTGAGACCCCCTTTCATAAAACTGTGATTTATCGAAAACAAAATATCAATTTATAAGCATTTACGCTGCAATGGTCGCAATCCCACTTTCAGTTATATAAATTATAAATTCACGAGAAATTCTCGAAGACTGACTTCAAAACATTCAGCAGTTAAATAGGGACAATTATAATATTCCCAAGAGTAAACACATAACTCAATACAAAGAATGAGCTAAAGTTCTGAATGTAGCTCAGAGAAGACAATTATTTATGGGTCACTTGTTGTATTCAGTGATGAAAAATGAAGCTGCTCAGTATATTTATAACTTTTTTTATTTTGTAGATAAAAAACTTTCTTCCCAGAGCAGGCTTCGTTGCAGAAACACCGTACTAGGAATTTCCTTCCACCGAACATGTAAACTTCCATGTTCATTTATCGTGAGAGTTAAGATGTAAAAGGAGGAAATAGGAAGTGAAAAGAATTCAAATTCGGCTTTGAATAAAAGTAATTCAGGATTCGCTGATAAACGAAACCGGTGGAAGAGAACGAACGGGATTCAAATACAGGAGGGTCAGAAGACCATCCCTAACCAGGATGGAGGATTAGGTCGCTGCACGTAATTGCGTAGCCCCGGGGTAGCTCAAGATAAACATAGATCAACCCAAGGTGACGGTAAAGTGGTTGAACAGGTAATTTAGATTTCAGGAGAAATAGCGTCGCTTGGAGAGATTGGGACTGAAGAAAGGACCACAAGGCTGTTCGCCAAGATTAAGAGATGGACGAAGATGAATGACGCACAGATCGATGTTGGGTTTTCGCAATCGTTTTTGACAAAATATCAAGCGAGTCGCTTGATAGTAAATAAAGAGCACAAAATGGTAGATGCTGAAGTACGCACGATGAGGGTGGTCAATCGAGCCTCGTCTAAAATTCTAGGTCGGGTCATTCAAATTGAAAAACTGCCGATGGAATTGGACGGTACTGAGCATCAAGTACACCACTGGTAGAAATTATCTACATGCTTTCTTATTTGAGCTGTTACTAAAGTATCTCGATTCTTATAATAATAACAAATTAGAGTAACTGCAGAATTAATTAATTAATTAACACTTCTCTGACTCCTTGGTCTAATGTTAAAGGTAAGTCTCCATTGTATTTTTCTAAATTATTAAGATCTTTTTAGAATGTTTCCCTAGAATCTGCCGTAGGGTCAAACTTGGTGCAAAAAATCTCAAAATTTCAAAAATGTGTAAATACTTACAAAATTGTTTAAAAATGATTATTCATCATTTTTTGATACATTTGAGTAATATTTATAAAAATATTCCAGAGGTGGAAGGAAAATTGTTGGTCATTTGATCAAGTGGAATGCTTATTCATTGCGCATAATCCATGTTCACAAATAAACGTAGAAAATACTTTTCGCTTGTGTCAATTTGAGCCTCATAAGTTTCACATAGAAAAATTTTTCTGTCTGAAGTCACATTAAAAAATATATACTATCACCTGTTCCTTAAAACGAATGTGTTTAGCGGCAAAAGTGAGGTTAACATATTGTAAATAAAATAAAAGAGAGTATACCTGGGGATTGGAAGGAAATTTAAAACATTTAAACATTATGGTGGATCACTCACATAAATTCCATCCTACCCTAGGGTGGAATCTAGGAAAAAAATTCTAAAAATTTCTTTCTGATTTCGAAAAACATTATTGATATTTACTTTAAAAATTATCCCAAGAACTTTGAAAAATGTTAGTTATTCCCAAAATTATTCCAATTTATCGAAAACATCGAAATTTGACGTTTTTTTGCGATGTGTTTCTATTGAATTGACATTCCACCTTTAACTGATGCTCATTAGACACAGAATTTTCTTGTCTTTCGTGTTATTGTGGGGAGAAAATTTGAAGTTGATATTATAAAAATTAAGTCACTTTAGCAACAGCTCAAAAAATGGGCGTATAGATAATTTCCGCCGATAGACCGGTTAGTCCTCCTGTCATGGTTCAAAGGCCTAGCGGGGGTTACCGCATGTACCCTCTTCCGTTTTTGGAAGACATCTTACTTAAGTTACGGTCAGCCCATTATTTTTCGAGAGTAAAGAGCGAGATGGACGAAGAATAGTTTTCGCTACCATCTGTTCTACGTATCTTGTCAGATTTGTAGAAGAACCGGACACTTGTGGCAGTGGTGCCGGGAGATGCTTGACCAGTTCTGCGAAGAATGTTGTAAGAAGGATGTCCGCTAACGCGATTGCCGTTCCTGCAAGAAGATCAGATTCCGCCATCGTGGCTACTAGAGGCTTCCTGACTGAAAAGGATCCAATCTTTCCTTTCCATGTGTGATCTGAGCGGTCTTGAAGAATCTCTTTTCTACTCATTTACTTACTCATTTTTGGTTTCTAGTCTTATAATTTCTCACATTTTTATAGTTTTATTATTTGTCACATAATTTAATATTCATTTTGACTTTTATTTTAACTTCGATAGACACCGAGTCCACTCGGAACAGTCAAATCCAAATTTGTAAGCGCTGGTACATAATGTCCCCAAGGACCCTTTTTTTCTTACCTGGAATAACTTGACCGTTCTATGACAAGAGCCATCCCTGATGTTAAGATGAAAAAAGATCCGAGTCGGCTCTTAGCAACTTGGAGTACTCAAGAACCGGGCGATTCAAACATTTGGAAAAATTCCGTACGCACCTGTATTTGAAGCCCGTTCGACCAGATGTGCCGTTCTCGTCTCTCCTCTTCTCGACAATCCTAGCTATGTGCGCCGTCAGCAAATTAACGTATTCCTTGCATCTGTAATGCGGATTTTCTTGGCGAGTAGCTGCTGGATGTCAAAGGCTGATGGTAATCGTATGAGAGCGATCGCCTCAGTACCCATTAGGTGTCGCCACCACCACTATTCCACGGGATCTTATGACCGCGGGAATCTCAAAGGCGGGATTCACATCCGCTTTTTTGCCGAAGACTACTGAGTTTCATGGATTAGGGCATAGCTCATGTTCTGTCCTGGTTGAGAAGTAATATTCTCGTAGTCTACTGTCAAGCTCCACTCCTGCCTTTCGACCCTTGTTACCAGAGCTGTACTCGAGCTCGCCATAAAAAAAAACAAAGAAAAACAAACCAAACTATTCAATATATTTAATTCATTTATTCGAATTAAAAACAATTGTTAGCAAAATGATGATAGACGAGTATAACAGAAATCCCTAATCCTAGCTGGCTTTGGGCTCACTAGCTGACTTCAAAAATAAAGTCGTAAGAGTCTTTTAAAAAAATGAAGCCTACGATTAAGGTGGGATGATAGTACAATAATGACATGCCTCCTGTCACGTCATAAGCAAAACTTTTACGTAGATATTCATTTTATATATTTCAAAGATTAATCATTTTTCAAACAATGAAGGATACCGCACAGGATTCATGGATAAGCCTTTCGGTCAAAGTTCGAACAAGTTCGGTTTTCTAATGCTCCAGGTGATGCTCATTAGAAGTCATAATGAGACAGTTTTATCGAAAGGCTTTTATCCAATACCCGCGGGACAAATGTGACTTTGGAGGCTCGTTAAAAAACTACAAAGTTATCGATATCTTGATCGATGACGCGTCCCTGGAGAAAACCTGATTTTCCTCCCCAGCGGGAGAAGCATTGGGAAAGCTAAGCGAGAAAACTGAAGTTAACGTGTAAAAAGTACAATTCGATAGTATGGCCATCTAACGTGAGCTTTGGGTACCGCGTTGACGAAGTGAAACAAAATCTCTAAATTGAAGTTGATAATCCGTCTATGGAATTACGAATCTATAACTTCGCTTTCTCTCAACTCGCTCCAAAGCCGCATTTATCGTCTGCGGTTATTGGACAAAATATTGTGTGCCTCGTGTTGGAGATGTAGGCGATTAACTCATGTGATATCTCCAACACGATGCGCAATACACCATTTTCATTTATTTAGTGCGGCATTCCTTACTGGATTGAAAATAACGCATCAGATCATGATCAAGATAACCTGCTGCTACATTTGATTAAGCAAGATAATACAAATTGCAATGTTCAATGCTTATGGAATAATACAAACTTTATATTTGTTTCCAGTATCTACAAGGATGCAATTCTTTAGGAGTGTGGCTCAAGCACTAACAGATTTTAATGAGCTAAATCCCATTGCTCCATTACAGCTGCTCCTTGAGGTAACATGCACGTTTTCATTTATACATTTCGTTATTAGATTCAATGTCTTGGTTGTTGTAATAAAAATATAGGTAAAAATATGCACGAATTAAATATGATTTAAAAAGTTCCCTTCGTTTTATTTAGGAGAAGATGAAGCAATTTTAAAAGATTAATAAAAACATTATCTTCGCCCGCGTGGGAAGGAGGGGGTTAAGGATTACGCTGGAACTGAAAATGTAATTTTCAAATATTTATAACGTACTAGGGCTCAAGTTTGTGGTTTTTAGTGTAGAATACGAATTCACTTTTTGATTTATTCTCAGACAATAATTTTCGAACTTAATTTTTTGATATATCTTGACATAATTCGACCGCAGGAATTCGAAAATGAGTTTTCAAAAAAATGTCCGTTTGTCCGTGTCCGCGCGTGTGTGTGTCAACAATACTTTTTTCAATGATACCTCACTTTTTTCAATTTTGATTGTATTAAGAAAAAATATATACACGTAGAGGTGCAATGAAGTGCATCAACGGCGGATTTACCTGTCTGTGAAGCAAATTGATTACTATAAAGATCGCTTTCACTTTCTCCCATGCCAAAGGAATATATCCCGTAACTATCCATGCCCTGAAAATGTGACACAATGGTCCCATTAAAACACACAAACCCTCCTGAATTACCGCCGGAAAAATACCATCGTCCCTAGTGGCCTTAAATGGGTCGAACCGGTGAACCAGTGGCCATCCTTTTAAACTGCAGTAATTCACCAATCGTCTTCACTTCTCTGCTGGTGGCGGGGACAGAGAATCATATAATAGGTATGTTGAAAAAATCACCATGGGCTGACGCCTCCCATCTCTTTGATGATTGATTTCAATCGCTACTGTGTGTTTGTTACAGAACGTACTTGAACTGATATAATCAATGTCCTTTCGGACACAAATCGCTCGTTGTTCGAGAAAACTCAATAATGCATAACTTGATATAAATTAGTAATTACGGATCAATCCTACAAGAGGGATTCAGTAATAAACTTAAATCATTTTTATAAAATCATGAGCAAAATATTGCGAATATTGAAACAAATAATATTTAATAATCTTAAAAATTAAGAAGAAAACAAGAATCCAACCTAGTCTTCTTTATTTTTATTTTTACTCCCTAAGAAGGAAGAAAGAAGGTGATTAAGGGGTTTCATCCTTCTTCATTCCTCTTCTTTCATTTTGGATTTTCTAATTTGAATGAAGACATTTAGGAGTATTTTGTCCAAATTTGATCGTTCGATTCTTAGTCCTTCTAACTTCCAAGAATTTCGTAGTTAACTTAAAATTGATTTTTGGTAAAAGTGGAATGTTGCAACTGGCACCCCTCGTGGGACCATCAGGGGCAAGAAAGCACAGTGATTGTGGAAAAGTTATTGTTTGTACGACGCGCACGTTTTCTGGAGAATACTAGACATTTGTAAAATGCTTCAGATACGCAGGTCCCGCGTCCGGTCATTTAAGTTTAGAATAAAATGATATTGAAAGCGAAATTAAGAGTATAAGAAATTCTTGATTTTCAATTAATGGAATAAAATCGAATATTCGTGGCTCATTAGGAAATTTTAACGCAGCAGGTATGGATTAAATTCAAAACAGAAATAACGGTGGAAATAAATTTGTTTGGAATGTTAATACTGTTTCATAAGCGCAATACGCGCGAAACAGTGAAGGCGCACGAAATCATTCAGGAGCGCAAAGTGAATTTGAATTTATATAAGTATAGCTCGGATATCGAAGAATTAAATAGACTGATTGTTAGTACTGACAAGTTACAGCAAGATGTGTACAAGTCTGTCACATCACAAAATTGAATAGTTCGAATCCACGTCTAAAGACGTGGATTCGAAGTCGAAACAGAAAAAAGGATAGAATCTTTTGGGAAATCATTATACCAGAGAATCGATTATGAGTTGAAGCACAAAAAGAAAATTCTGATTACCAAGATACAATTTTAGAAGAACACTTAGTAGACATCGAGCGAAATGTTTGCTCACCTGAAAAGAAAACGAAAGAAGTTCTTACCGAACCAGCAAATCTCATCGTTACGAATATCCAAAATCGTAAACGTTTTCAAGGTATTGAATAATAGAACTCATTTATTAGAAAGCGGATTCATGATGTTTTTCAGCGATTTTGATAAATATATCCGAGCGATGGATGTGAGGAAAGATGATTTCGATTTCGTAGTTCAGTCATGATTAGAGTAATCATGACAATGATTATTAGAAACTTTTGATCAAGCGGCCTTGATAAAAAGTACTCGTATGGTAGGTTGTTATCCCCGCAGTACTAGCAGTTATTACCAAAATGATTTTGGTAATACGAGGACGAAGAGGAGAGGAGGAAGTAATTTCCAAGATACTTATCAGAATCAAAGAGGCATGTCAGATCGTGAAAGTGGAGGTTTTGGAAATCTCAGCTCTGAATCATTACTAATGACAGAACCAGTGCAGGGATGGAGGCATGAACATCCCTCTTATGAGTAAAATAAGAGTTTACAGAGCTTGGATTAGATATCGTAATTAAGAAGGATAGACTATGGACCGATGGTCGGGCGCTATAACATAAGGCTAGTACAGACATTGCTGCTGAACAATTCGCTAACACCAGTAACACTAAACGATCTAGTAACAAATCTAAGCCTGCTTCAGAGCGAAAAGGTAGGCAGCTTATTCCATCCAGATTTCCATCGATTGACTCATCCTCAGACAACTTCATAAAGTCTGCGGAAAGGAACAAAGTAACTGCTTGCGCGAATGCTGCTAAAAAGTCTTCCCAGTAACCAAAATTCTCTCCCGCGCAGGGAGTTGCGGCGACATCTGATATATGTGGTAAAAATGCAAGTGCAATTTAGCTAAAATCTATCTTTGTCTTGAATTCTAATCTTAATTACAGTCCACGTTTTTCTGGAATAACCACGGGTTTGCTAACCTATCCAATATTCAAAGCTATAATATCGATTCAGATATAATCTGCATCAGTGAAACATGGTTAACCTCCCACCCCAGATACTTCTCACTCTTGACTATGCAATTTTGATTGTATCTACAGTAATGTCATTAAGCTACAAGCAGCGTGTCGCCCGCATTGGGAACCTTAAACCTTTGGAAAGTGAAACTTTACCTATAAACTATGACGGGATTGCCTACCGAGGAGGGAAATGAAAGTTGGACGCTGATAAGGAAGGTGAACACATTAACAATGACCTGCTTGAATATAATAGCGTTTATTGCCTCAAATATTTGAGCAGTAGATTCCACAGAACGTGGCGAAACGATGGAGACTAATTAACGAGCCCTTAAGGCTGGTGGCGTGGCGGCCTTAAAAAAGGCCGTTGGTAATGTAACGTGGATCCGGGCGATCCCTCACTGGAACTTGGCACAGCGTGGACAGCACCAATAAACTCGAAAGGAGTACGAAAGACGAATGCGTGTCATCACTAGCGACGGCTAGGCGAACGAGCTAAGACTTAGACGGTGACCGACAGTCCGACGCTTGAGGCTTCGGGATCCCTCGGATAATCCCGCCCTATCAAGGATACGACCCGGCAACCCTTTTGTGCAGTTCTAGAAAATCTTTTTCGTATACTAAGGTTATAGCGCAATTAAGGCTTGTTGGAGCAACGAGAGGAAGCATTGTATTGTAGGATAATTTTAATTTAAATATGAGAACGTTCAAATTTAAATATCGCGGCGAGCTAGTAGCGCTACCGTTAGGCAATATGCAGAAAAAAATAAGAGTAAGCTGATCCCAGTTTGTTACACGCTTCCTGCCACGGGCATTACATCATCTTCTGTATTTTCTTTAAATTTGATTGAATAAATCAGTTAGAAGAACAATTTTGTCTTCTCGGTGCATCAGAAATCCTACAAATTTTGAGGGCTCAACCGGGATATGACAGAGAGTACTTATATTGAGACAAGATGACAAGAAAGACGTGAAAGTGTGTAACCTCAAAGTCGCAGGGACTGTTGCTTGCATAAGAGGAAACAATGTAATAGACTTTAAATAGATGGGTAAACTGTTGACGAAAGAGTCTATATGTTTTAAAAGGAAGACGAATTTGCTAAGCATCGAAGACGTAGATGATGGACGATTATTTTTGGAGCTTAAATTATGTAAATGGTAGACGGCCATTCTTTATCCAGATGAAGATAACAAAGGACGAACACGAGATTCCACGACGGCTATTTTCGAATGCGTAGTTGACAAGTATGTTTTGATGTGAATTTTATTTACTTTTCGATCTTAATTGTAACGTTAATCTTACTTTCTGCTTCATTTGCATGATTTTCATTGTAAATTTGAAAAGAAAGAAAATCTGGAGAAGTTAGTTGAATTCGAAAGAATTAGGAATCAGTTAAAAACTGCCCCTCGCAGTTCCGTACGCGCTTTGTACAAATTAATATTTGAGGAAGAGGGCGACCGTAAAAACCGTAGCAAGTTGCGTGACTTTTTAGGATTTACATTTAGTGATGATTCGGTGGAATTTCGTGCTAAACTAAATTATGCGAGTTGTTTTTCGGTTGGTGACCTAACCTCAATATGCAATGTTTTAGGAATGAGCTATCATGGCAATGACGTCGAGCGCTCAAAAGGCGAAGGCGGCAGTGTTGCCGGGTCACAGTTGAACGAAGAAGTCGATAAACTTGATCAGGCAAGTGCACTGCATACCTTGCGAGGATCACAATCTGCAAATTTTCAATGGGATTTAAAGATATTGAAGAAATGATTCGGGAATTCAATGATAACGGTAATTTTCCCGTAAACTCAAGGGGGCCCTCATTAAAGAATTTGCAACAAAGATATCGAGCGCTAAATTACATTCAATGCTGTTAAAAAGAGAAATTGAGGAATCGGAATCCATTCAAGAATATTTTTTGATTATGCGAGAGATAGCATCTCGGGGTAACATCGAAACTGATGCCTTATTCGATTATGTGATTGATGGTTTAAGTGACTGCTCTAGTGATAAAGCGATTCTATACGGCGCTAAAACTATTAGTGAATTCAAAGAAAGAGTGAAGACGTATGAAAAGATCCGAAAGAAAAAATCAGGGGTTAATTCTCAGCCGATTGGAAAACCAGATAGTGAAGAAAATTCTATAGAAGAGAAAAAGTCAGAATCATCTAAAAGTAAAGCTTCGCGTTGTTTCAATTGCGGAGTAGCAGGACACTTATCTAAAGATTGTGAAAATAAAGATCGAGGAACGAAATGCTTCCAGTGTAATGAGTTTGGGTACATTGCTACGAAATGTAAAGCGTAGAATGTATCCAGTAAGTCGAACTCAGAAGCAGGCG
>JAUMHM010087752.1:0-10196 GCA_032362435.1 Melikaiella ostensackeni | reverse complement strand
TCGATGACAGTGAGGAGTCAGTGATGTTGCTAGGAACAATTTTCCAGGGCGCCTTGCGGTGACCCTTTGCCCTTCACTTAAATCATCTTTAACTTCAGCATAAGGCAAGGGAACCTAATCCGGATCGCGGATCACTACATTGAGTTGTCGAAATAGGCATCTAGAAATCTAGTTCTAGATTCTTGATTTATAAATCGATAGAAATGTAAGAAAGTACTTTCACCCCAAGGGGCCCTGGAAAATTGTTCCTAGTAACATCCCTTGACTCCTCACTGTCGACGACTCTTCGTACAGTCAGTCAAAGAGTCAGTGGAGATGGAAGCGGAAACATGGTATCAGAGGAGACCTTCTCCTCTTTCGGCAGGCCTGCTCTCCAGCATCAACAAAATTTTCCTAACGCATGTTTGGACCACCCTAGTGAATATTCGTCCGGCAAGCCAAATAGGCTAGTCCGACATGGAGTGATTGTTCGGCGTTCTGTTACCTAGCGAGTAGAAATATCCAAATGAATAAAGAAATAATCTTACCTGGAATTATTTCTGCCTATTTTGAAGACAAATTGCTTGTAAAACACATCGTATCTAAATATAAAATTCTACAACCTCCTAAGAAAAACATCAACTATTCAACTTCAAATCACAAGTAAACATTAACTTGTTGAGAAACGTGAAGCAATACCATGATCTAAGTCACACAAGGTCCCTTCACAATAGGACTTTATAAATCGCATAGTGTTGATGCTCATCGAAGCAGCATCTGTGTGATGCGCGCGCATCTGGTATCAACTGTTTGTATACAGTATTCTCATTAGGTCATAAAAATCAAGATGGCGAACCTTTGGGTGAATAACATTGCCTCCCATTGCTCATGTTTGTAGGTGGAGTTCTATGTTTTCATAATTCCTTATGTCTTTTTCGAGATGCAGAGTGTGTATTTCGTAAAGCTATCAGGAGATGTAAAGGCCTAATATATCAAAAAAATGTAAAAATACAAAATTTTGATCCGTATGCTCTGCAAGATAAAAATTTCACTGACAGTAGTAGCAAAGATATTATAGGTATAGAGCAGGCCCTCCAAGCAACAATGCATTTTTCCTGACAAAGTTTTTGGGCGACTTGGGTACGAAGTACCGGTACACAACCGCCGGGGACACCACATGTGCCACAGCGCAAGCAAGCTTTCATGTCAGTGATGAGTACACATTCGCATGCACGATAAATTATCACGACGCGTGCTTGACGGAAGTGAGAACTAGAGAAAAACGCAAAAAAAATAATACAAAATTAGTTAAAATTGATGTTCAGAAGATTCATGGGAAGTAAGTATCAATATTTTTGTAAATAGAAGTTAATTTTAAATTCTAGAAATTAATAGCCCCGATTTTTTGTGTTCCGAACCTCAATTCCTAATTTAAAATTTCAATAATAAAAACTGTAATTTTGTAGTTAAATATTTTATGAATAGAAAAAATTATGTTCTCAGATAAATATGGGTAGAACGTGCGTAGCTCTTTCTTGCTGATCCGAGGAAGGTCAATTTTCTCCAAAGTTAGATTCAAGAGCGAGGTATTGCCACTCGCTATTATCCACTTTAAAAGCCGGTCCTCTCCTTTTCCAAGACTTGGAAAATAAAAAAAGGTCCAATAGACAAGCGGCAGGAAACTACATCAAACGTTCGGCCCTTTTTTGAATAACTAATATCTTCAATCCATTTGACTATAAGATTAAACTGTCCGTTATGATAAGGTTAAGTTGCTTTTAAACTCATTAATACACTTAAAATTTGTTAATTTAATGCAATACCTACCTCACTTATACATATTTCACTTTCCACAATATTAAACTACACGTCGTTGCCTGTTGGTACAATCAAAATTGTAATAAATATTTATGCTTGCCGGTAAATGACAATGACACACAAACATACCGTGCTTATCACTGATAAGGTGTTTTTACAAGTATGGCAGATGTGGTGCCACCGGCGATCGTGTACCGGCACTTCGTAGCCAAAACTTTGTAACAGGCAAATGCATTGAGGCTTGGAGGGCCCGGTTATGGGGACGGCGACTGACACTTGAGGCCGCTAGGAGCGCTAGTGAGCGTGGAGACACACCAGACAGCGCTCATAACGGCGGTATCGTCTGCTATTCACATTTTATCAGTCCCTGATACCGCAGTCGAAGTATTTTTAGTTTGAAGCATTATTTTCGAAACGCCAAGTATGTGTGTGATATTTGGGTGTAAAAATGAAGGAGCATGTCGCTTTCCGAATGACAAAAATCTAAGGAAACTGCGGATAATTTTTTGTGCTGGCGCATAAGGCATGTCTCCACTCTCGGTGCTGCCCTCTGCGCCGAGCTTGACAAATCGCCGTCCCCATAACCCCCTTCTGGTGTGTCTCCGCGCTCACTAGCTCTCGTAGCGGCCGCAAGTGGCAGTCGCCATCCCCATTTATTTAAATTAATTATCTTAATGAACAAATAAGCTGAGAAATGACAAAAGAGACAAGAAAATGACAAAAGTTATATCCGAAGTTACAAGTAATTTATAGTTTCATACATGCTTATTGAAAAAAATAGTACCACTTTTTACTGGTGATAAGAAGGACATAATAAATATAAAATATGTGAAGCTATGCCTGTAAAATAATAAATAAATATGAATTTGTTCATATAAATATTTGTTAAACATCATATTTTTGCAATTCTATTCCCATAAAAACTTATATGCATTGGTTATTTACAACAAAAATTGTCAAAATCAAAAGTTAAATTTGATAATGTGTTAAAATTTTTTTCCACAGAAAATTGTACACATTTTAAATGAGAAACATTTTCGAAACAAAACATTACTTTGATGTCTTGTAATTTATTAATTCTTGTGAGTGATGTTCATATTATCTTCATATTTTCTACTTTTGGAACATTGTTCCCGATTCATAAGCGACACTACTGCAAGAGAAAGAAACAGTTGCCCTCCACACTCCTTTCTCTTTCTATAATAATTGCCATACGCGTTTCCCCTACGGAGTCAGCAGTCCATTTCTTTATGTCGATGGGCCGTTTTCGAATTGGCACATGTCAGGGACCACGCTTCGAATACTCTTACTATACATAAGAATAAATCCTTCAGAATATGCATGAAAATTAGGCATAGTAAAAGAATACGCAAATTATATACTTCGAAGTACACATTCCGAAATATACCAAAGTCGAACACGGCCATAGTCGGAGGTGAGCTGTAGAGGCTTTCATACTGCAGTGGGCTTATCTAATGCTCGAAGACTATCGGACGTCTCTTCTAACATGTGAGATAGCTTACAGGTGCAATCGAAAAGAAAACGATCGATTCGGAACCTCTCTTTCCATCGTATGAGATAGACAGAGAGGGTTCGATAGTTTCGAAAGATAAGCCTGACTTGTCGTTCGGCAGTATCAGACCATCTCTGTCTGCCGTATTCGATAGAAGGCGAGCTTCCGAAGCGATTGTTTCGTATTCGATCATACCTCCTTTTTTATCGTAAATCGTCTATGTTACATGGTAGAAGGAGAGGTCCGATCGACTTCAGGCATGGGAGTCCACTGCTGTACCGCTGGCTCTGACCACCAGAGGAAGGAATAGAAGAGAAAGAAAATCCAGCAAGTCGATCTGCCTTTTTCTAAGGTTGGCGATTAGTGGATAGATCAATTCCTAATAAAAGAAGATAGAAGAGGTGTAGACCCAACCAATGTCCCTAGAAAAGAACAGGACGACTTTCTCGATTTTCTACTTCTTTCTATCCCCTTTTCCATTTCCAGCCGATCGCCAGGCCATATTATAACTGAAAATGCCTCATTACGCTGGAATGTCAGGTCCTGTTAATTCATGCGTCCATGGTCTGCACAGACCAATAAAAGTGAGAGCTTTTCATGGACGTATGAATTAGAAAGCGGCGCTTTTCGTGATGTACAGTCGGCTGGCGAGACTGGGTCGTCATGTCGCTAGAGGTGGGACCTGACCGGCGTGGCCGCGACAATGTCCGTCTTGACGGGCATTGACCGACAGTGCGGTAATTCTGGACAAATTGATATTTTGAAGAAATGAGAATATATTGAATGATCGTTTAAGTATCAAATATTATTTTATATTATTAGATTTATATTTCGCAAAACGATATAAGCCGTAAGACGTAAAAAGTGGATTTTCACGATAAATGTGTGCAACGTAACCTCAGGCCTTAGAAATGAATTGCGAAATGTTGAAAGTACTATCTCTCCTATCAAAGAAAAATGTAGCTTCTTTTGTCATTTAATGCTCCTTTTTCAAATAAGTAATGCCTGTTTATTTACGTATGTGTATACATTGCTATTACTACTTTGTAAAATGAACATATTATTTTTTTAACAAAAAATACGTTTTAAAATAAAGATAATTTGTAAAATGAACATTTTACAATATTTGGACGAACAATATGTTTCAAAATAATGATTGTTTTTCTTTGTAAGGTATAAACCACAAAAATGAAGTATACATTTGTCGAAGTACAATGTAAAATATCATTTATTGTATAAAACAAGCATATCAATTTGATGGTCACTTTATAATTATATAAAAAAACAGTTGAGCTGGTAAGCAAGAAGTGATATTTTTTGAAATATGATTTCATTATGCTGCATTTAGTGCTGACTCCAAAGTTCACAAGTTTCTGGAGATGTAGATAATTTTGCCAGCTCTTTCAGCCGTTAACCTATTTCTTTTCTTGGGATGTATATAGCTATAAGCACTGAAGACTGTAATGTTTTGTTCTGCGAATTACAATGTTAGTGAATTTATTATATATTTCACGTTTAAGATAAAAATATTTTTAATATTTTAAACATTTAAATATCGTCGAAATATGCATAATTTGTAGGCTACAGGAGGCTTACGACGATTATTCTTCAGAAGTTTTGGTTCTTTGTATTCTTTTATGAATATACAAGTAAAATATCGAATATGAGAAAATAAAACACTTTTAATTTCTTTCAAATGTACGCCTGTGATTATTGTATAAAATCTATCGTTATATCATCATTAAAAGAAATTTTTTTACACAGGAGCAATTCAAATGAAACATTTTTACGAGAACATAGAGAATGTTTTTTATTTAAAGTAGGTTCTTCATTTCCTCTACAAATTGTTTATTACAAACCATTCTCACGTGGAAAATTTGTGTGTCAAAAAGGATTCGTATACTTTGTTCTTGATTTTCTGAAAAAAAAGTATTTACTGATTTTGCATGTAAATGCAGTTACTACATTTTACTTTTAACTTTCTTTCATTTTGACATAAAATAATATTTGTCTTTCTATACACAAATTTATTTCTCTTATTTGTGTACTTAATTAAACTTCATGATCAGCCTTAATTTACTTTTGTTTTGTTTATTGTATGAATTACACATTACATTCATTTTTCGAAAATACCGCTAAATGAAGATAAAGATTGTGAGGTTATGTTGCACATCAATGTACACATTTCAAATATTATATTTGAAAAATATGTTTAGCTTTAATTTTTAGTTATAATTAGGGTTTATGGGTCCTGCAAAACCATAAAAAAATTCATTTCAACAGATTTCCATTAACATTTGTCTAGAAATATGACTTTGTCCAATCTGTCCAAAATTTACCATGGTGTCGAACAATGTCGGTCAGATTCTTGTCACTACTCCTGGCTACGTGTTGCGGCTTCCTTGTTGCGATTGGCTGACGCGTGAAACTGCGTTAGAAAGACAGAATGCGGATGATTTACGTCATGTATCGTCTGCACTCGTCTTTCCGACGCAGTTCCACGCGTCAGTCAATCGTAACAGGGAGGCCGCGACATGGCGGCACAGAACCCCGAACCGATTGTATATCAAGGCTGGGTCCTCGTAATTCATACGTCCATGGAATCTTTTTGCCGGTTGGCGAATTGTTTAATCACATACATCTCTGTCTTCACAGATTATTTGATCAGTTTATTTTTTGGATATTGAAGTGTGTTGGTACATACTTAAAATAGAAGTGTTACAGTTTATATAAAACAGTAAGTTTTTTGTCGCTTATGTTTCCAAATTATGTGTTTACATTGTGCCAGGTGTCTTTTTCTTGATTTTGGTATGTTCTAAAAAAAATTCTGAAAATTTTATCTGATCTGTGTAAGTTGTGTCTTTAAAAACTCCTGGTGCTCCACGCTATCGGGGCTCATAACCGGTGTTTGCTAAGTCATAGTACTTTGTGATGCAAGTATAAGGTGTTTTCACTTAATCAGCTAACCTCACTTCGTCGAGTGTGGATCAGATATTTAGCTTGAGACAGATCGCAGAAAAAAGTTTGAAAGAAAACAAAAAAATTTTCTGTGCATTTGTTGATCCGGAAAAAGCGTTCGATAAGGTGGATAGAACTAAACTTTGGGAAGTACTGAAAGAGTATGGAGTGAATGGCTGGCTTCCAAAAGCGATATATAATGGCAGTAAAGCTAGTGTAAGAGTAAGTGGACAACTGAGCAATTGGTTTGATATTAAGCAGGGCGTTAGGCAAGGCTGCGCTGTGTCCTCCTGGATGTTCAATATATACCTGGACAAATGTCTCAGAATGGCTCTCTTGAACGAAGAAGGTGTTGATCTCGGAACAGTGAAATTGCGTCGACTGGCGTTCGCAGATGATAAGTTTGTTACGGCAGAATCAGTCCATGATTTGAGGAGAAGGATGAGCAAACTGTATACCATGATGAAGAGTATGGGTCTTGAGATTAAAAAGAATAAAGCAAAAGTTGTGTTGTATAGAGAAGTATGAAGGACAATTGTTTGTAAGAAGAGTGACGCCTGAAACGAAAGATTTTGGATACAAATGGACCCTCGTGGAAAGCTTTGCTCAGTGGATGTAGTTGGGTTAAAGAGTATGGATCTTCCTATGGGTTCATTAGTCAGTGTGAGTGTTTATATGTAAAATGTGATGTATGATGACTGTGAAGCTCTTTACCTAAGGTGATTGCTAGGGAGATTGATCAGCGACTCATGTCGGAGCCGTGTTGTGGAACGAGTGTCGTTTGAATGAGCAACACGCGACTTCTAAATTGATCTAAATCTATCCCTTTTCTTACAAATCCTTTACTTACCCTTGCCATATAAATTCCTTGATTCCCGGTACTATAACGTGGTTAGAATTAAACGAGTTTTGTTTACCCCGAAGGGGATTACGATTAATGGTATAATAATAGTAGCCCCATGTATTTGGTGCCGTGTTTTTCCCCTCAGCACTCGACGCAGTGAAGTTAGGTGTCAATAAAGTGGAAATTCCTAATGAAAAAGCGGAATTTTGACGAAGATCGTGAAGTTGGCAGAACGAGCCGGAAATGAGTGCTGCATTAGATGTATGAAGCTGAGGCGAGTGTTGTGAAGTTCGCACTCGTTGTCGAAAGTGTCTGCTTATTTGTACGTTTATCACATGTAATACTTTTTGTAATACGTGCTCCAAAAGTCCCCCTCTTCATGCTTACGAAATTTAAAGTGTGCCGAAAGTGGCGCTTTTTAAGGCAGGAGCACAATCAAGCCGGGAACAGGAAGGGTCTTTACGTTCCCGGTTTCATTGTGCGTCTAACAGAGGTCACAGTCCCATGGAGGTAGATTAGTAGAATAGTGAAATAGTTTTGACCAATGAGGTGATGGCACAAACTCTAGCAATCACCTCATTGGTCAAAACTATTCCACTATTTTACTAATCTACCTCCATGGAACCGGTAAGTTTGCATTTCCCCATAATCTCATTTTGCCATAAACTGCCGTAAAATCCCTACATAGGTTTCTTATCTCGAAAACCGTTGAAAACTACTTTGAGCGTGCGACTCGCAGTCTTTTATTTTGTAATTTAGCAAATTTTGTGATTTGAAAAGACTGAATGACTCAAATTGATACAAACTTGTGAGGCGTCCTGTTTCGCGATAAATTAATGCTCTTGCGTGCAATAATTGATACTGCAAATTATGAACTTGAAAGTTAATCAAGGACAATATTAAATAAATCTTGTTAATTTGTGAGCATAAACAGTGGTGTTCTTATTTCAAATTCAATCTAATTCTACGGCAGTGGTTTCCACTACTCAACGGCAGTAAACGAACCTGCTTTCAACAAATCAGCGCTGGGTTACAATGGAATAAAATTCTTTTGCAGCGCCTGGGATGTAACGTTGGTGTCAGAAGTGAGATGCTGCACCGTGAGAACTAGTTCATTGGCATTTCAAGTTCAGTTTACGAGACTCACCAAACACGGGTTGCTGTACTAGTGAATTTTGGTGCGCGGATTCAAATTATCGCTCGAGACTGAATTATCGACGAAGTGGAGCGGTAATATTTTGAATTTGAAAACTCTTCGTGAAATGAAGTGAAAGGATAAAAATAAACAATACAAAGTGAAATGAAAGGAGGAATTTTATAAATGAACTGTGACATTTAATAAACATTAAATACTGAAAATGGCGGACCCAAGTCCTTTACTGATGACAATGGTTGAACTCTTTTCGGATCTTGATTGTCAACTTCTACAACTATGCCGCATCTATGATAATGGAGGAGGTTGGCTTTGCATCGAGGCGTGGTTTCACTCCCTGTAGCTAGGGTGTTGCCAATTGCACCAAGTTAGTAGTCGGTTGAGGAAGATAACACCAATTAATTCCTTCTATCAACTGCGAGCTTAAAGGACTTCTATATGCAAAGTAACAAAATCATAATTCAACAGAGGAAAACTACCAGAACGAGATTACTGGACAAGAACGGAAGAGGCTTACAGCAACGTTGAAACGCCCGGTACGGAAGAGGGTTACGGTACCGTTGGACCTAGAAAGGACCAGAGGGGCTCTACAGGATTAAGGAGGACTTCGTCAATTTCAGAGAACTTCAGACTTCGCTAGACCAGACGTCTGTGATACTATAGTGCCAGTAGTGAGAGTTATCTTTGAAGTGATTTCTTTTTCCAGGTGTGCGCCTTGAATAGTACAATTTCTTGTATTAAAAGCTCTGAACGGCTTGAACTAACGTCAAAGTGTAAGTTAAAAAATAAAAGATTAATTAAGTTCTTCGTGTAAAAGAAATTACCTTTTTGACTGTTCCTTCTGATTAGAATAACATGTTTAATTTATTTTGAAATAAATGACGAACCAAAATGCCAGCTTGGTGAAGTAAAAAGCAGGTTGCTTCCAGAGCGGGTTGCTCCTCCTGCTAAAACAGTTGATAAAACTTCGAAACGTGTTACCAGAAACAACAAAAAATACAAACTCGTCTATTCCGGTTGGAACCGCGCTTAATAATAAAAACTCAGTCAGTGAATCCAGGGGTAATACTGGATCCATTCCGTTGAGTTTTGAAAATGGTGATATAGCTTTTGATGGTTTGCCAACACGCAAAATAATAGAACGAACCACCCCACTGTTGACAGAAAAGGTTGATGAGGTTTCTATCAAGCGGCCGAGGATGGGTGACGGTATAAAATTCGCTCGGGACATAATTTCTGAATTTGACAGAACTAACATGTCTGTCACTAGGTTTATTGAGCATTGTGGGACCGCGGCATCCTTTGTAGATGCTCACAGTATGAGCTATTTAGTAATGCTGATTAAAATGCGAATAAAGGGAGCAGCGCGTAAACATATCCAAGTTAAAGTAGGTATCGGTTTAGACGAATTATTGAAAACGCTTCGAAAAATATATATGCCAAAATCAGATATGTCAGTTGTCACAAGGACTGGCTGTAGTAAGAAGGAGCAATGGAGAAAGTATGATTGATTATGGGGCGGGTATTATCGAAATTCCAAATAAAATTATCATGAAGGTAACGGAGAAAAATCCTCGTGAGAAAGACGAAGAACAATGCAAAGAGTATCGGGAAAATGCCGTATACAATTTTATGCGTGGTCTAGATCGAGATACGTTACCATTTATTCGTAAAAAGGCCCCGACTACCCTGGATATGGCAGCAGAACTAGCATCTGAAGCCGATAGGAAAATAAAAGCTGTCATTTGGTTCAGAAGGAAAAACAAGCGACCACGTCGTCTTATACTGAAAATTATAAAAAAGAACAGGCACCAAAAAAATACGTTTTTCATTTGAAAGCTAACAGTGATAACGATAAAAGACACGATTGGTCTTTGGAATTTATACAATGTTTCGAATGTTTTAAATGTCAGGAATACGGTCATTGTCGG
>JAUMHM010087751.1:0-10197 GCA_032362435.1 Melikaiella ostensackeni | reverse complement strand
TATTTGTAGGTACTAATTTGTTCCTAAACAATACTCTATAATGTTTAAGGAAATTAAAATTGTTTAAAAAAATTTATTTGTTCAAAGATCTGGTGAATTCATATGAGTCGAGAATGTAATGGATTTTATGGACAAATTTCAATTTTTGTGGGCACTAATTTGTTTCTCATACAACTCTCAATTGTTTAAAGGAACTCGAATTGTTTAAACAAAATTAAATTGCTTAAACGATTTTATATTTTCTAAATATTTCATTTTCCCCATTCTTTTGCAAATGTGAGTATTTGTAGGTACTAATTTGTCTCTCAACAATACTCTAGAACGTTTAAAAAAATTGAAATTGTTTTAAAAAATTTATTTGTTAAAAATCTGATTTCTTCATATGAGTCGAGAATAAAATAGATTTTCGACTCATATGAATAAATCAAAATTTATGACTGACATTTATTTTTTAATAAATTCTGAACAACATATTGCAAGGCGGAATAATTTGCAAGATTTAATGGCTTTGAAATCTTAGATTAACAAAAAACTGCTCGTTCCCCATAAGAAACATGTGTTAAACATTATGGTGTTTGAAGCACGGGTTAATATTAACCGATTTGGCTAAAATTTGGAGATCATTTTCTTTTTAGGTATCCGAACAAAACTGGGGGGTGGGAGCAAAAAAATCTGAAATTTTTTTTCCACTACGTATGAATATGGACCACTTTAATATATGATATTCAATATACGTTATGAACAGACATATATGATGCTATCCAACGACACTTCCTATTGTTATGAAAGATTTACATAAACAATTTCTATGAACGAATTTACTTATTCGACTTCACTGCCATTGCTTATATTGTCATAGAAACGTATTCCATGGCAATATTTCAGCCTTTCCATCAAACAGCAAGGTTGCATTCATGAAAGTGGTTTCCTTTCTCACACTTTCTGAGTATTTTTTTGTACCTTAACTTTTTTTACTCATAAATTTCACCTTCTTCTAATCTACTTATATTTCCTCAAAATTTCAAAAGTACATAAGAAAAATTAAAATAAAATAAAAGACAAAAAAAAGAAATGTCTTTTATAGCTGCGAAATTGATATTCGAACCAGTGACCATAATATAAGTGAATTTGCTTATAAAAATTGTTCATAATAAAGACAAGTGTTGCAATATGGCAGTCTATTGTGTGAAAATGCTATACCTTAGAAGAAAAGAAATCATTTTGTCAGCAGAGAACAAATTTTCTATGCATTGAAATGCCAAAAAAGTACATCTGTTCATAAACAATGTTTGTAACAATGAAAAATATTATTGCATGGCAGTCTATTGTGTACAAGTTTTATTCTACAGATGAAAATGAATGATTCCGCAGAAAAATAAAATTTTCTGAGCATACAAGTGCAAAATAAATTTATTTATTTATAAATATTGTTTATAACAATAAAAAATGTTACTGGGTGTGAGTCTGTTGTATAAATATCATATTTCCCAGATAAAACTAAATGGTTCAGAAAAAAAAAAATTCCATACATAGAAATTACAAATAAGTGAAATTGTTTATGAGACGTATTTGAACAATCAACTTTTATGGTTATTTGGTGCTCGATCGCAGATGAACATCAATCCTACACATTTTGACGACAAAACTTGTAATGCATTTAAATTCCAAAAATGCAGCGGATACCACTTATATTGATTCATTTTTTACAGGAATTTACAAAATTCAGGAACTACATTTGCAACTAAAGTTTGCACTCAGCGAAAGTAAATTTACTAACTCTATCTTATTTTGAGAAAATATCCATAAATGAGATCAATTAGGTAGTGCAAATATAACAAATTGCATTTTTCAAGGCAAATAACAAATCAATGAAAATTTTTATTAAAAAATGTGCAGTACTCCACTAAAGTATGATCCTTCATAAGCAATTTGAAATAAAAAAGCTCAAATCAGTTCAGGATTTCCAATCTGCTGATTTTTGTCCCAAGAAAGTCCTTTTTTCTAGCTCTCCACCGTCAGCACAAGCAGATAGGCAAGTCTGACCATGATTTGACGATACCACTGATGTATGGCAGACTAAAGCCGGCGGAAACTACTGAGTGTATGCGGCACCAAGACGCAGGGTGAGAAAAAAAGCACATTTTCTCGACAAAAATCGCCTGACAGGCCAATTCTTAACGGATTTTGATGTTTTTTTGTTTTCTTTCCTACTTTTTCATTTCTCTCACTTGATCCCCTACACACGCTCTGTCCTTCTCTTTTCTTTGATGACACGCCCCTTCTTCGCATAACTCACCCTGCACTCTTTCACATGTTTTTACCATTTCCTTCTTCTTTTTTCATTCTGTACTCTCCCATACATTTTTACCATCTGATTCTCTTTCTTTCCTACTTTTTCATTTGTTTTACTTGATCCCCCTTCAGTCACTCTAATTTGCTTACCTCTAGTTCTCATTCACAATTTACACTTATAATCTCTATCGTACCCTTCCTTTTCATGGAGTCACCAAACTACTCCCAACTTCTCTCCATACCTCTTCCAAAAACAACTTTTACTTCACCCTCTATTTTTCATCCTTACTAGAAAACCTACTTTTACCTTTTCCTTACTTGTCCAAGGTTCTCATGTTCTACTTTTCCCTTACCCCTGTTTCACATAATTCGACGAGCTACTTACATTTTTCACTCATAGCCTGGACCCCTTTACAAACTACACCCATCTCTCTGCATCTCTACATTTCTACTACATCATCTCTCATCTTAACTAAAAATGTACATAATTCGCCGAATTTTCAACACTTTTCACTTACTGTCTCTAATCTTTATTCATTGAATCCAACCTGTATTCCGCTCCCTTTAAACCTATTCACTTTGCACTGCTTTTTTTGTCATTCTTCACTTTAACCCCTCCACTTTGCTCTGTTCTGAAACTTTTACTTCATCACTCCCCACTGTTCTTCTTATGCATCCTGTTTCTCCAGCTTTTTCTTTTCTTCTGCACCACTCATTCCAGTCACCTCCATTTATCCTTTTTCCTCCTTGAGCTCCCCAGTCGACTGCTTTCACCTGCTTCAGTATAATCATTGTCGTCTTTCCTCGATTCTTGTATCTCGGATGTACTTCTTTCCCTCTCTGGATTCACTCATAACTGCGTAAATTCTTCTCTCTTCCTTTCGTTTCTCTACTCCACGTCTCTTTCTCAGCGGATCCAGTCCACTGCTCTAGTCAACTCCGTACACTCAGCACTTTGCACCTGCACTTCTCGATTCACTTCACCTAATTCCGATACTATACTTTAACCGCAAAACCTCCACGTGCTATTTTTTCAGAGACAATCATTTCTTACAAAATCAATTTCAGCTGTGCACCTTCACTTGCACCAAATCATCGCACCACCCACTACATTTTTCTCACCCACCAGTGTTCATATATTCCTCAAAATCCTCTTAATTTCCAAGTATCCACCACCGATGCATCTGAGCGTCAATTCGCTACCAGACTAAAAAAGATTTTAGTAGAATTGCATAAAGTGCCTGGTGGTCGGGATCGGGCTACTCAGAAAGCGTCCGCTTGGTTAAGCCATGCCCCTAGATCTTACTGGGAAAGAACTCTGACATGCATTGGCGGATTATTTGAATATTCATTCGCGCACGCGCACCTAGTGCCACACTCGAGGCGCTCACTGAATTTAGAGCTAGTTGAATGGAGAGACGTTTACAGGAGGAGGCGCTCTGAGAAAGTCCTCTGTATAAATAGATTGATCCATGATAAACAGAGAGCAGACGAGCCCAGTCTAGAGTTGCGCACCGAGCCCAGGCTCGGCTCCCTCGTTGCGGAGAACCGCCGCATGGGGGGAAGTAATGAGAGAGCCCATGTGCCCGACACGAGGCTTCGTATGTGCCCAGCGTACGCGCGCTCTCTCACCACTTTCCCCCATGCGGCGGTTCTCAGCAACGTGGAAGTGTAGCCTGGGCTCGGTGCGCAACTTCAGAGTGGGCTCGTCCGCCCTCTGATGGTAAATAATTAAGTTTGAATAATTAAATATGTGATAAATAATAGAATAATAATTTAATAAAATAAAAATTACTATATATTTATGATTTTGTCAGAATGCTACGTTTCAAAAATTTCAATGCAGTTCGAAAATTACTGTGTAAAATTGTTAGTTTAATGTCTTGCCAAAGAAACATATTTTGCAAAGTGCCAACAACTGTTAATTATATTCACAAGTTTTATGAACAAATGTATATTTTTAACAATTTTTGATAAATAGGCATCATTTTTTTCTCTTGAATCAACTACAAATGTCTTGCAAAAGATGCGATATTGGCAGCCGTACTTTGACAATATTTTTGCTGATGCTGGGCCACTGCTGAGCCGTTTATAACTTTGCACTTGGTTGATGCCTTATTTTACACAGAAACTTGGACCATGAAGTAAACGTTTCATTTATTTTATTTAAAAAATTGAAGAATTTCACACCGAATAAAAGAAAACAGGTGGGTGAGGCATGAAAAAAAATTTTGGGCTGTTTCAGCTTACTCGAATATATTATGGCACCTGTTCCTGGGAGAATCCTGCAGTGGCTTATCAAAAAAATTCCAATTACACACACAAACACACACATACACACATAATGTATATATCGTCAATATCGTTGAATGTCGATGACTTGGCCTCGCTTGAGGGCCCACATTCACTCTTTTCGAGAAAAAAGGCGGAAATGGTGGATTATTGGATAACCGGCTCGAGCTCCCCAGCTACATTATGTATGATATTTCCTTCTTTTCTCTGATCCATTTTTTGATGTTTCTATCTTGAATCGCTATATCCATTTCTTCTCTAGATAAGCACACATTTAATTGTACATTGATATGTACTAGGGTTGTCCGAAAAAAAGCTTTATTATTTTTTTTAAAGCCTCCCACCACAAAGCATTTTTTGTGTCAAAATGACCCCTGATTTTTGGAAGAAAAAAAATATATTTAGGGGTCCTCCATGTCGCATGTCGTAAATGAAATGTTCATTTGATTTGAGTAGAAGTTACTTGTGTATTTTTACTTCGGCATGCGTACAGTATACACTTTTGAGTGATATACATCACTCATAGTTTCGGTAAAATTTAAAAAAAGTGTTGCGAAAAAACTTAATATTTCGATGTTTCAGATAAATTGCAATAACTTAGAAAAAAAATCTAAAAATATCTCAACAGTTCAAAAGATACCATGAAGACGTTTGGTATGAGCGCAAAAGCTTGAGAAATGCTTATTATTCCCAAAGCTTTTTTTTTTTGTTAAAATCCAGGCGCACAAGTTATGCATAAAGGACAAAATTGTGCATAATTTTTTCCTCTATGCATAACTTTTCCGCCTGGAATGAATGCATATATTTTGTAAAAATAGGGTTGAATTTTACTTATTTGAAAAAGGGCACAATGCTTCTTTTTTAAATATTCAAGATATTTGAAAACTATCGAAATGTGATAAACAATAAAGAAAAGTCGAGGACAAAAACGATTTAATAACATTAGTGACAAAAAACAATTTTCTGCAATACAAAAACTTCCATAAAACACACAGTTTTAAATTCATCGAATTATTTTATAGTACTTTTTTGGTCAATTTTTAAATGTAAATTAACACTTCATAAACAATAATTAAAAATATGTAAAAAATGTTTCTCGGTTTGAAAATTACTTATTTCAAAAAGGTCTAGATACTTTGCTTTCATTTTGTGTGTGAAACATTCAAAAATTTGCAGGTAGCAGATTAACAGACTAGCAGTTTTGTGTATGAAGTATTTGAAAATTAGCGGAATAAAGTATTTTTTGAAAAAAAATCGAGGGCGAGAACTTTCTAGTTGGAACTGCTTCTGGCTCACTGTGTAAAAAGATAATTTTTCGTTAAATTGTGCAAGTATTGCAAAAACTATGATTTCCTATATACTTTCTTGTGAAATATGAAATATAAAAAAAAATACATCAATGTATAACAATATACAATAAATAAAATAGATTACAAAACGCGTCCAGATAGTAGACAAAAGTTCTAATTTGCTATAATTTTTGTTGTAATTTATTGTACCTATTTGTGTTTTTCTGCAAGAATGGTTCTAGTCTTTTGTATCTATTTGTAAAAAAAATTACACCAGGGTTAGAAAACTAACGTTATGAATGAACACACCACCTTATGACGATTAAGCCTAGTTTGAACATGATTTTATACTTATGGAAAACATTTATCCCCTTCAAGTTGGTAGTTTGCTGCATACCTTAGATAATGAGCAATACATATAATAATGTAGCTTCGGATCGAATTGACACTTCTGTTGTTGAAAGGCATGTCCTCGGAAAAATTTCAGGTGATTAATGGAGATTGGGTTTTGGAAAGCTAGAGGTGTAAATGATCTTCGGGAAAGGGAATTGCGGAATACAATGCAAGTGAGGAAGCTAGATATTTTATGTGTACCGGAAACAAATAAGAAGAAGTGTGAGACAAGAATGATAGAAAAAGAACTCGAACTTTTGTCAGGAGTAGATGCTGAATCACATGGTAACCAAGAAATCGGTCTGATTACTATGGGTAAGAATGAAAGTGGGAATCAGAAGGCTATTTATTATATCATGCTACGCTCTGATTGACGGTGACAGTAGTGATGTAAAAGATATCTTCTGGGACTCATTAAATGGTATTCTAGGTACTTGCGATCGTGAGGAAAGAATCATCCTACTTGGAGATATGAATGGCTGGCGTAGTATGCAACGCGAAGGTATCGATAGGGTACTTGGTCGGAAATCCAAAAAAGAACGGTAACATAGAGAAATCGATTATCTTATGCTTAGAAAAATCAGTTCTCAAAGTGGACGGTAAGCGCCCATCAAGTGAAGCGCCAGTCAATTCTTATAAATTTCACACCTTGATGAGTGAAATAAATGGAGGGAGGAGGTTCGGAATTGATTTTTTAACATCAAAAAACGTATTTCACGAACGTCAGTAGCACTAGGAATTTTGATGAGATTTTCTATTTTGTGCCTGTATCATCGAAACAAAAATTTATCGATCATCGGATAATTGTCATCAATAATACTTCAATTGTTCCTGAATTCAGTAATCTATTTAATTCTTTCGAATTCAAGAATCGACTTTCGACCATGGAATCGAGTCTCCTGGCTCACTGTGGGGTGCATAAATAATAATACAAGAAAGCATCTTCAAGAGTGCACCTGAAGTGTGCGGTACAGCGGTTGTAGGAGGAAAGTCTGGAGATGCTTGGTGGAATGATAAAATCCGTACTGCTGTTAACAAGAAGAATCAACCGTACTCGAGAGAGTTCACGCTGAAGAGCATAGCAAATGTGACACAAGAGACAATACTTCCGACCATCCCGTCATAGGTGGCGAAAGAAAAATCAATAGCCGCGATATTATTTCCGCAATAACGAAACTAAAAAATGTAAGGTTGCTGGTGTGGATGGTATCACCGCTGAAATGCTTGAAAGTGGTGGCGGATATTTGTTTTTGTGGCTGAACAATTTTATGAATATGTGCACTGAGAAAGATAAAGTTCCTAATGAGTGGAGAAAGACGTTCATCATTTCACTCTACAAAGAAAACGGTGATGAAGATGACTACTAATTATAGGGCAGTTAGCCTACTAAGCACCCTGGGTAAAACTTTTACCAAAATACTTATTCCTGAGGTCATAGGAATAACTCAAGAAAAGATCTGGGATGTCCAGTGCAGATTCGTGACAGGAAAATCAACTGAGGATTAAATATTTGGCTCGAAATAGATCATAGAAGAAAGTCTGAGAGTAAACAAAAAAGTTTTTTGTGCATTTCTTAATCTAGAAAAAGCCTTCGATGAGGTGGATAGATCTAAGCTTTGGGCAGTCCCGAAAGAGTATGGAGTGAGAGTTTGGCTTCTGTAAGTCATAGAACCAATATAGGATGGTAGTAAAGTGTGTGTGAGAGTAAATGGACAACAAAGAAATTGGTTATAAATTGATTGAATAATAATGAAATTGATTCATATAAAGCAGGGCGCTAGGTGAGGCTGCGTTATGTCTTTTTGGATGCTCAATATATATGGGACTCAATATATACGTTACTCTCGGGACAATGAGAGTGCATGAACTGGCGTTTGCAGATGATAGAATTGTTACGGCAGAATCAGCCGATGATTTACAGAGAATTTTGAGCAGACTAGATACCAACATGAAGAGTCTGGGTTTTAAAATCAACGTTAATAAAACAAAAATTGTTGTGCTTGACAGGAGGGGTGAGCGAATAGTATGCAACATTGCCTTAATCGAAAAGAGGTTAGAACAGGGTGTTGATTTCGTGTATCTTGGATGTTTATTCGCTGCTGACCGGAAGAAAGATGCAGAGATATTCAGAGTTATAAACGATGAATGAAAGATTTTGGGCAGTATACAAGCCATTATTAGAAATGAAAATGTAACGAATAAAGCTAAAATTGTAATATATAATTTCGTACTTGCACCCACTGTGCTGAATGGTAGCTATAAGTGGACGTATGAAGAAAAAGTAAGAGAAGGAGTAAGTCGCTGATGGACAAAGTCAATAATGAGTGGGTTCTCATAGAATGTGGTGTAAGAAAAAACATTAATTGACAATAGTGCAAGAAATTTGCTGAGATGGTTTGGTCGTTTGGAGAGAATGAGTGAATGATACTCCGAAGCAAGAAAATATAACGAGTCGTACAAACACGAGAGCTTGCATGAAAGGATGCATAGATGTAAAGGGAGCAGAAGTTGTATGTGAAGATATAGGTGTACCAGGAGAAAAATTGAATTCAAAAAGAAGAGTGACGGCTGAAACGAAAGATTTTCAATATTCATGGGCCTTCGTCAAGGGCTTTGCTTAGTATATGTGACCGCCCGCGAAGAAAGGAATCCAACACCCAAAAAATATATTTTTAATTCCTTGCACCAATCGATCGTTTCTCATTTGCTCCTTCATAATAAAAAAAATATATTCTTATATCTGCGAAATTCAGATTGTTATCAAACTGCAAAGTGAGGCCCTCTTATGGAGTTCCTGAACTGAACAGCCTCTTCAATCGTTCCTTCTGTGAAATGTAGCTCCCGGGCGTTAGGTCCCTTTTTTCGCGGACGGTCCCATACTCGTATATGGCTTGGATAAAGAGCATGGAACATTTGGCCTAATGGTATAATAATAAACGAATAATAGTGATAAAACCTATTTTCAAGTTTCCAAGGGAAGAGAATGAATAGTACATTTCTCAGAGTTAATAAAAGGTGAAATTTTTGAATATAAGTTTTGTTGGGTCTGTTCTTTTTTTGGTATATATTTGCCAGGGACAAAGTAATTATATTTTATCAAATTTGGTCAAATATATATTATTGGTGATGGTTTCCAGAAATCTATTTCTTGAGCTATGAATCGTTTGCCAGCTTCTATGTTATCTGAATGCGAAATCTTCTAAATATATAAATACATAAATCTTTTTAAAATTCTTGTGAATTTGATAGCAGCACTTAAAATTGTTTATCTTTTTCAGATAATACGGATATGGACTTTCCAAGATCTATCAACATTAAAGTCAAAATAGTATGTATTATTTTATGGAATATTTATTTCTCCGTTTTCGTAAAATTACAATGACACTTTATTTCTCATCAAATATGCACATTTGTGTAATTGCTAAATATTTTATCAATCAAAGAAGCTAATATAATTAGTCTAGGTGTTTTTAATGCAGTATGTTGGCTTTTATTACGGCCGTTTGTAAAACTTGAAAAACAATTTTTTTTCTGTATCTAAAAATTCGCGAAAGTGCGAAATGTAATCTCCCCTGGCTGTAACCACCTATGGCTCGGATGGTTCCACATATAACTGAAGATGCAATTATCAACTTTGATCATTCGAATTTAGCTTAAATTAATTTTGTATATAGACTAATTTAATAATATTGAAGACATGTTTTTATATTTTTTATCTTAGCCTTCAGAGCATATTGAACTTTGAGACCACTTTCCGATTTGCGGATGAACCTTTGCAGTTCAGACTCTGCAGAAAAATTGTTTTGCAAAAATATGTTTTTTGGCTTCATTGGGAATGAATGTGAATGTGTACACCATAAATTATAACTTTTGCATCAATGCTAAAATGTGTAATAAGCAAAATATAAGACATTTTCCGCGAAAATCAGGC
>JAUMHM010087749.1:0-10197 GCA_032362435.1 Melikaiella ostensackeni | reverse complement strand
TTCAGAGTTTTTCAATGTTAACGGAGTCTCTGATTCTTAGGCTCCTCAAAAATATCAACTTCGATTTTTGGACTTCATCCCTTATAGCCGGAAGCAACCCCTATCTACTATGTAGGTATGGCTTTGCGAAAAAATAATCTTTTTTAGAATTTTGCAATGGTAACAGAGTCCCTGATTTTCGGGCTCCTCATAAATAGCGACTTCGATTTTTGTGCTTCAGCATTTAATGCCAAAAAGCAACCCCTCTGTACCACGTAGATATAACTTTGTCAAGAGTTATCCTTTTCAGAATTTCATAGTGTCAGTGAAGTCTCTGATTTTTGGTCTCTTCAAAAATACCAACTGCCATTTTTGGGCTCTAACCCTTGACGCCAAAAAGCAACCGCCCTGCACAACGTAGATATGACTTCGCCGAAAAATAATCTATCTCAGAATTCTTCAATGTTAAAAGAGTCTTGAATTTTTGGGCTACTCGAAAATACCAACTCTGATTTTCGGGCTCCAGCACTTAACACCAAAACGCAACTCCTCTGTACCACGTAGATATGACTTTGCCGAAAAATAATCTTTTTTGGAATTTCATAGTGCCAATAGGGTCTCGTATTTCTGGGGTCTCCCAAAATCCTAACCCCCATTTTTGGGCTCCAACCCTTAACGTTAAAAACAAATAGTTTGTGCATGCAGCTTCGATGTTACCAGACTCGGAATCTGGCAGCAATGTAAAGGTCTAAGCACCTCAACTTCTATTCGCAATTACAAAAGAGGGACACTTATTTATACCTGTCTCTAAGGTGCCTCACAATTTAATATTTGGAAACATATTTTTTTCGTTTTTGGAACCTTTTTAGGTAAAATGTTATATACTATAACGTATTCTTTTAGTATGTTTCTGGAGATTATTTTTTGTATATACATGTTGGTAAAAACGCTATCGATTTTTTGTGAGCTTCCACAAATTGTAACGCACACAAAGAGAAAAATTTTCAAGAAAAAAATCAAAAAAAAAAATTTTAGTGACGTAAATAAATATGACATTAAATTTTCACTAAATTTAGTTTTTAATAAGGCTCCACTTTTTCGTATTCCTCATTACTATTATTAAACTTACTGCAATTTCTATAATCGCAAAAAAATTGTACCTTATTTTAAAATATTTTAAAAAATTATTCGAATATTTCATTATATTTTATTTTCACTTGTAGATTAACTTCGAATATTTGATCGTTTTTTAGTTTTGCGAAAGCCGTGACAAATTGAGAAATAAAAATGTACAAGTGTTCACAGCCTTAAGTTGTTTCTGTTCGGATCTCATGCATTTTGTCCTCAGCATTTTGATACTCAGTAAATTCTTTAGATCAACTCAAAAGTCATTTTACTCATAGAAGTATTAAAAGATTATAAATTTACTGGGTCGATAATTTTTGTTCGCTAATAATTTATATTTAATTATATGCTTAAAATAAAACCATTCAATATACCTGTATGAGCAATGTGAAAGTAAAATTCTTCCTAATTGAACAATTTTCTCATACTTTAAAATAAAAATATTATAGATTCATGCTAAAATCCTTAGTATATGATATGTTTAAATATAAAATGCACAAAATTAATAACAAATTCTACTTTTTTGACTATTTTTTTCTTATCTCGCGTCCTTTGGCTTAAAATTTAAATTTTCGATTTTTCAAAAAAATTCACAAATTTGTTATGACAATCTTGTAGGGCTACCAAAAAGAAACGTTTTTCTTCTCTTGACCTTTTTTCATATCATGCATTGTTTGGCTTCAAATCTTCATTTTCGTTTTTTTTTTTGAATTTCGTAAATGCTATAACTCTCACAACTTTCTCTTCATCAAAAAAAGTCATGAGGATTACCTGTTCGACTTTTTGAGCACTGCGAAAATACGTACATAGAATTTGTAAATTTTAAAAAAAGTAGTCTCAAAAATTTTCAAAATGCTCTAACTTTTTGGATTTTTGTCTAAAATGGCTGGCTAACGAACTTGATCCTCAGTTTATGACACATTCGTAAAAACCTGTTTTTTGGGTTCAGAGGGTCTCCAAACGTGGACATTTGACAAAAACGGGGGGGTCAAATTCTACACAAATCTAATACATTCTCTGATGAGAATGTAAAAATGAAAAATTTCAATTTTTGGAAAAACGACACAAGATACAACAAAATGTTTAATAACAACATTTTCACCGAAAAGAGGTCTAAGAATTTCTCATTGACCATGTGTTCATGAAATGGGCAGTTTTCGTTTCAACCGTGACAAAATTGCTAATGAAAATGAAAAATGTGAATCTATGGGAAAACGACACAAAATGCAATAAAATGTTTAATCACATATTTTTCCACCTAAAACTGAAGTGCCGTACGTGTAATAATGTTTTAAGGGGAGTATGCACTTATTGGAAGGCAAGTTATTGGACTTAGTCTGTACCAAGTTTTGTACCAATGCGGACACTTTTAGTATTCAACTTTTCATTCGAGCAGAATTCCGTATAAGGGGGCCAAACTTACGCCACCACTCAAGCTCAAAGTACTTCCTGTTTCGAAAGTTCTGAAATTCGTACAACTCCGTATCAATATGGATACCTTGCGGAGTTAATTTATTGTGAACATACATTCCGTACACCGGAGGAATGACTTTAGAATTTAATTGTACTTTTTTTGGACAAGCTCAGACAGAGTTAGAAGAAAACATCAATTGGGATAGAATGTTGATTATATCGGACAAATTATTATGTGCGGAAACCTCGAAAACGTACTTAACACTATAGTTATATAATTATATTCACCAATAGAATTAAGAATAATCGCCAGGGTGATGCCCAGTTTACAAACGATCTTCATCTTTGAAAAGTAGAGAAAGAACTGATTTATGCGTGAAAGAATAGATTCTTTAACAGTGTGACAACTAGATAATTTGTTGTTTGATTAGATTAAACCTATATATTCCTATAGTCGTTATTTCCTCAATCATAGACGTCGGTCTGTGCGTGCGAGATATTTATCTTTCATAAATCAGTTAAAGGGAAAAAATTGAGTTACTAAATCCATTAAAACAGATAGCGAAATTGATATAATCTTTTGCAAACATCTATAATATCATCTAACGAGTCTCAGAAAATTTGTTCCACATCACTGCTGTCACCATCAACTGATGATTTACACAGGTCAGACAACTCAGCGGCGCCACTAACAAAAAAAAATGTCATACAATGCGTATTTTTTTATATTATTTCGCTATTTTTTACCAAAAACAAATTTTTTTTCTATTAGTTTTCGAAAAAACAGGGCGGCGCCCTCTACAAAAATCATTAGATTTAAAAAAATGATAAGGTTGAATTTTTCTGTTCTTTTTTTGCTTTCCAATGCGCTACGAACCGCTTTTGTAAAATCAACCCTTATATAGAAAATCTACCCCTTGCAGTGAAAAAAAGTATTGAAAAAAAATGACTCGGATAGATTTCTTTGCTCTTTTTTTGCTTTTCAATGTGATATGAAACCCTTTTGTAAAATCAACCCTTATTTAAAAAAGCAAACCCCTGTGTTGCAAAAACATATTTAAAAAAAAGAAACTCTTTATCCGGATGGAAAACACTCATGAAATACTAACACGGTATTTTTAAAACATAACTGAGGAGCAAAGTTATACTTCACCCCGAACTGTTCCAGAAACAACCACCGTATTTGTACCTGAATACAAACATGCAGACCGATGCCAAAAATTGTATACACTAACTATTGGGATTTTTGCCCTCCTTCTTTACTTTCCAACGTCGTAACAATCGGTTTTGTAGAATCAACGCTCATATAAAAAAAGCAACAGCCTGTAATGAAAAACACGTATTTAAAATGAAAGCTCGATATCTAGATTAAACTTACTTATAAAATAGTAAAACGGTAGTTTTAAGCATAATACTTTCTCACCCCTAATCGTTACAATAATAACCACCATACTGTATAAGCTAAAATTGCAACATCTTTTAACAAAATTATTTTCCAGTCTATGTGTGTATATTAAAAAAATATAATTTGCCTCTTCGATGTATCTTTTAATGCCTTCAAACAACTTCCAGTACAACAATTCTTATCGAGAAGAATTCATTCTCATATAACGAACAATCTTAATTTTCAGAACGACTGAAAATTTTTTGAGTGCGCATTTTTTTCGAAAATGATTTTTTGAAATGTTTATTAAAATTATTTCCAAAGATAAGTTGAACCAATTTTGAAATCTTAAAAACCACTTGTGCGAATAGGAGTGCTAGGGATCTACACGAATGTTGTGAAATACATTTTGGCTTTTATTCTATGTTATAACCTGTAAGAACCATTTGATCAATTCACTTCCACCGAAAATGAAATCCAGTTTCTGCTAATAAATATTCAAGATTCGAGCTCGCGATAATAGCCGTAACGACCCTCACCTTTCGTACAGTTTGCAGGATTCCTGGAAACCGAAGAAAAAAATGACAGAAAAACTTTTTGTCAGGGACTTCTCGTGTCAGTCAACACTTGTCGAAAGAGGCGAGCCCTGTGGTAAGCGTTCATGTTCCAACTATCCCCGGAAACCACCCTTATCATAAAATTTGGCTAAATTTGATAGGAAGACCTTTGAGAATGTTTTCGACTCTGCTACTATCAAAACTCCTTAAATTTTGAACTTATTGAGGCAGATATATAAGTCACCTGGTATTCTGAAAAACCCCTATCGTAGCTTAATCTGAATTTGATTGGTATTAGACTATGCACATTTTTGGACTCCTATCCTGCCGAAACCCATACAAGTTCGACCTTATCTAGCTAGATCAGTCATCTGATTTTTAATCGACTGAATGCTGTAAGGGATCAACTTCTAGCAACCCTGAAGTACTACGCTTATCGCGATTTTTTTATCGACTCAATGCTGCTAAGGAAGCAGTTCTAGCAAAGCCAAAAAACTACATTTATCGTAAAATTGGTCTGAGTTTGATTGATGGTAGACTATGCAGATTTTTGGACTCCTACCTTAGCGAAACCCAAATAATTTCGACCTTATCCAGGTAGATCAGTTGCATGATTTTTTTAACGACTCATTGCTGCTAAGGAAGCAGTTCAAGCAAAGTCAAAAAAACTACTCTTATCGTGCAACTGGTCTGAATTAGATTGGTAGAAGATTATGCAGATTTTTGGTCTCCAACCTTAGCAAAACGCAAACAAGTACAACCTTATTAAGGTAGATCAGTCGCATGATTCTTTCATCAACTCAATGATCCAATGGGTTCAGTTCTAGCAACTTCAAAAAACCAACCTCATCGTGAAAATGGCCTGACTTTGATTGGTAGTAGACTATGCACATTTTTGGACGCCTACCTCGGCGAAACCCATACAAGTTCGACCTTATCTAGCTTGATCCGTCACTCAATTTTTTATCGACTGAATGCTGTGAGGGGACAACTTCCAGCAACCCTAAAACACTACGCATTCACAAAATTCAAAAAAAAGATACGAAAATGAAAATTTTAAGCCAAACAATGCACGATATGAGAAAAAGTCAAGAAAAGAAAAACGTTTCTTCTTTGAAAGCCCTACAAGATTGTCTTAACAACTTTTTGAATTTTCTTGAAGAATCGAAAATTCAAATTTTGAGCCAAATAGCACGGAATACGAAAGAAAGTTGAGATATCAAAATTGTTGCTTTCACGAAGACCTATAAACTTGCCTCCAAGCATTTTTTCGTAGGAGGAATAGTTTTTTTTAAGTATAGAAAATAGTATTGGAATATTTTTATTTTTCTTGTTGAGCTAAACGAAGCGAGATAAGAAGAAAATAGTCATAGAAGTAGCATTTATGCTTTTGAAAGATCAAATAAAATTGCTGTCAAACATTCCTTTATAGGACCAATCGTAAATCAAGATAATTTTTTGTATCGTCTTTTTAACTATTCATTTGTATATATCATACGGTGAGCGCAGAAAATCGAGCACAAAGCGCGAATATTATGATGAGAATGTATTCCTTAAGGCCGATAGTGCCTCAAGTAAATGAATTTTTTTCTCATTTCAAATCAAAAACAAATTTGATAATTTGTACGAGAAGGACATATAACACCGAGCGCGAAGCGCGCGATGAGAATGTGCCCGCGAAGCGGGCAGATTATTTGGTTAAGACTTCGACTATCTGGTTGAAAAATTATCTTTTTTAATTGAAAATCGAAATATTTAGTTGGAATTCATGTATTTTGTTAATAATTCGTCTTTTTTGGTAAAAAATGAATCACCTTGTTCAAAAAAGCATCTCTTCGGTTTGAAATTCAACTATTTGGTTGAATGTTAAACTCTTTTGTTGAAAATTTATGTTTTCTATTAAAGATTCATCATTCTAGTTGGAACTTCATCTCTTTGGTTGAAAATTGACTATTTTGTTGAAATTTTCTCTTTTTTTGTTTGAGAATCAATTTTTTTTAACTTGAAATGTAACTATTCCATTTTTGGTTAAAAATTGATATTTTCAATGAAAAATTGATTTTTCCTAGTTCAACATTTATTCACTTGATTGAAAATTCGTTTTTTTCGGTAGAAAGTTAATCTTCTTGGTCGAAATTTCATCTTTTTTGGTTAGAAATGCAACTGTTAGACTTATTATTAATGTGTTTTGATTGCAGATTGAACTTTTTTTTTTAATTAGTCTGCTGTGGCTTAATTCAACCATTTTTTATTTAAAATTAAAAACTCTTTTGTTTGAAATATTAAGTTTCACATTTTTTGTTGAGAATTCATATTTTTTTAGTTGAAAAATCAACTACTTGATTTACACTGGAACTACTTCGTGAAAAACTATTTTTTTATTTGGTTGGAGATTCATGATTTCAGTTAAAAATTCAGTGGTCTGGCTGTGAATCAACTTTTTTTTGAAAATTTATATTTTCGGGTTGGAAAGTTAACTATTCGGTAGAAAATTCGTCTCTTTGGCTTGAAAATTCAAAAATTTGGTACAAGTTTAAACTTTTAGGCTGAGAATTAACTTTTTTGGCAAAAACTTATATTTTTGGTAGAAAATTAAATTAATCTGGTACAGAATGTAACTATTTAGTTACAAATCAAACTATTTTTTTGAAAATTTAACTGTTTAGTAGAAAATGAACTTTTTCGTTAAAAACTCATTTTTTTAGGTTGAAAATGTAACTGTTTTGTGAAATTCGCCTTTTTGGCTTGAAAATTCCACATTTTTGATTAAGAATGCAAATATTTGGTTGGAAATTTCTCTGCGTTGTTGAAAATTCATATTTTTGGGTTGAAAATTGAACTATTCTGAAGGAAATTTGTCCTTTTGGATTAAAGGTTCATATTTATGGTAGAAAAGTCATCTTTCCGGGTTGAAAATTAACTTTTTTGTTGAAAATTCGTTTCTCTTGCTTGAATTTTCAACTATTTGTTTATTAATGTAACTGTTTGATTAAAAACAATTTCTTTCGTGTTGAAAATTCGTCTTTTTGGGTTGATAATTCATCTTTTCTGGTAGAAAATGAAACTTTTTCAGTTGAAAATTCAACTATGTTGTTTAAAATGCGATGTATTTCGCCTTGGTGTCTTGGGAATTTAAAGCGCTTCATTTTGAGTTTGATATTGTATCTACATTAATTTCATTTAAATGAATTTATTCCCCTATTTTCGTCAAAAATCATCCTAACTTTGTCAAGATACTGTTTCCGTTAAATCGGTAAGAAAAATGTCATACTATTCCCTTTGAAAAACAACATTTCTAACTACCAAATGATTCTGTGACTTGAGCATGGAGTGTCTGCCCGATTTGAAATAAATTCAGTCGTTGAAAAATATTGAACACTTTAAAATTTGAGGTCTGTAACCCTTCATATTTGAAATTCTTACAATTTTACAGTTTCAAATTGGTACTTTCGAAATTTTAAACAGCTTCTTATTTTATATCTCATTCTTTAGAGCCATGTAATACTTACCCGATTCCTACCTTACCGACAATTTCATTGCAACAACTTACATCCACACGAATTGTGATATCTGGTGTATGGTCCTAAATTTCTAGAAATACAAGAAGAAATTCAGAAATTTTTCAAAAATTAATTCTTTGGTATACACAAAAAATTAGAACCATGCAAATGTTCATTAGTACGTTTTAATTAATTTCCAAAATTTTCAACTCGATATTTCGATTCGTGTGGAAGTAAGTTGTTGCAAAAAAAAATATGTCTGTAAAGTAGGAGTCGGAAAGTATTACATGACCTTAAGGGCATAAAATCAAGCAAATAACTATATGCAATAAAATTATTTGAATATAATTAATTTATATTTAATACTTTTCATATTTAAAAAGGAAAAACAAATATTGAAAATTGAAAGAAACTTGCTGTCAAGTAATGAATATACTGTCATAATGAAAACCACAATGTTTAATAACAATGTTTTTCAATTCAAATGATTTAACATAGTATAAACTCAATTGAAAAATGCGTGGTATATAGCAGCCATCAGTCTCCAGTTAAATCACTGCGAAATACGTCAAGAAAAATGACGTATTTGTGACGTCATTGATGACGTATTACACTCCGGAACCAATCACAACGCTGCACCTATTAATTTCATTAACGTTCTCATCACTGCACCAGTGCTGCCAGCGACTCCCAACTCCTCGCACAGTTATTTATTTAACGCCATGCCAGTAATCCCACTGCTTCCAGTAGATTCTCGAATACACCCTAAGTTCAAAACTAAAACGCCATATTTCAATATGGCGGATTCCAAGGGAGACTTCAAATAAGTTTTAATGAAAATAGAAAATAAATTAACAATTACTATTGTTATGAACATTATCAATAAAAATGGTAGATTTTCTTAGTTTTTTATTCCACGTATTGTTTTTCCTATCCAACTACTTTATAAGCTTTTCTAAATCATGAGGACTAGTCACTAAAAAATGAAAGCTTTAAAAATTTTTCATGACAATTGGTTAACAACCATTTTTAATGCTATGAAAAGATTACCAAGTAAATACCTATAATAATTTTACGCCTGAACAAACAGCAATTATTGTAATTGGCAAAATTATCCTATCCCTATTGGAAAATAATTGGGTTTCACTAAGTTCGGTGTCCAAAAATGTGCATAATCTACCACTCATCAAAATTCAGACCCATTTCACGATAAGAGTAGTTTTTTGGGATTTACTAAAATGTGATCCCTTGCAGCGTTGAGTCGATAAAAAAATCATATGACTAATCTACCAGGATATGGTAGATAATGTAGATGTAGATAATGATAATAGAATGATAACTTTTATGGCTTTCGCTAAGGTAGCAGTCCAAAAATGTGCATAGTCTATTACCAATCAAATTCAGACCAAATTTACGATAAGGGTAGTTTTTTGGCTTAGCTCGAACTTGATACCTTGCAGCATTGAGTCGATGAAAAAATCATGTGACTGATCTACCTGGATAAAGTCGTACTTGTATGGGTTTCGCTAAGGTAACAGTTCAGAAATGTGAGTAGGCTATGACCAATCAAATTCAGAACAATTACACGATAGGGATAGTTTATTGGGGATGTCAGAACTGAATCCTTTGCAGCATTGACTCGATTAAAAAATTATGTGATTGATCCACCGAATAAAGCGGTAATTGTATGGGTCCACTAAGGTATGTGGACAAAAATGTGCATAGTCTACCACCAATGAAATTCTGATCAAATTCAGGATAAGGGTAGTTTTTTGACTTCAATAAAACTTGATCCCTTGCAGCATTGAGTTGATAAAAAAATCATGTGACTGTTATACTTGGATAAAGTGGTAACTGTGTGAGTTTCACTAATGTAGGAGTTGAGAAATGGAAATACTCTACATCCAATTGAATTCGGACCAGTTTCACGAAAAGGGTAGTTTTTAGAGGTTGCTAAAACTGGACCCCTTGCCGCATTGAGTCGATAAAGAAATCATGTGATTGATCTACCTGGATAAAGAGGTAATTGTATGGGTTCCAGTAAGGTATGTCAACAAAAATGTGCATAGTCTACCACTAATCAAATTCAGACCAATTTCTCGATAAGGCTAGTTTTTTGGCTTTAATAAAACTTGATCCCTTGCAGCATTGAGTTGATAAAAAAATCATGTGACTGATCTACAGTCAACTATGTCAATAGTGCCGCAGTCTATAGTGCCGCAAGCAAATACAGTCAATT
>JAUMHM010087748.1:0-10197 GCA_032362435.1 Melikaiella ostensackeni | reverse complement strand
TTCCAAGAGGGCGGACATTTCACACGGCCCAGCGACGTGCCTGGAACGTTCCAGTGGAACGTTCCGAAAGTCCCAGCCGCTAGTTCCTAGAACGTTCCCAGAACGTTCCGTGCTATTAAGGTTGAAATTAAATGGGACAAAGTTACACTCAATCCTAAATTACTTCTCTCTACTAGGACGTATGGGACCAGGGCACGGAGTAAACTCCGCTCTGCTCCTAAGTTTCCTGAGAAGAACCTCGTGATTCGGTGGTCAGTCCTCAACTGTCAAGTTTTTGGCGAGACTAGGACCTCATCGATCCTCTCGCAAGGCAACGTCTCACTCTTGGCTACATGTTCATAGTGGGGACTCGCGAGCCTGCGCGCTCAATTCATCCCTGCTTGTTGGCAACCGAACGAGTGCTTTACATGCTTGCTCATCGGTTTGCCCACAAGCAGGCGGTTACATGTAACTCGCAGGTTACAATATTTATCTTTATTTGCAGGTAATAATGTAATTCCCCCTGTAAAATGAGTTGCTAAAATTTTTATCAAAAAATGAGAACCGTAACCAGACAAAGGTTAAAATACGATTGGGATTTTATAAGAGTTTTTATCCTCCAAATTGCATGATGTATAGCTAGCTCCCCTAAACTTACCTGTAAGGTGACAATGGTCACGTTTTTTTTATATAATCATGTTTAAAAACTTTTTCATAAGTATGTCAGTTTTTAGCTAAATTGAAATTCTTTTGTTGTTGTAAACTTAAGGATTCCATTAGTGTAATATTTTCAAAATATGACTCAACTCTTTTAGCTGATTCTTTCAATTTATCTATGAAATACTCTATGCAACCTTTGTTATTATATACGTTAATCTAAGAATTAGAATCATCGAAACTACATTGCATGAAATAACTTATGCAGTGAGGTACATGTTTCTGATACACATTTGGTCTTAAATTTGAATATGTGTAATTTATCACTTGTAAAAGACATTCAGTATCAGCATAAGCAACGAAAGAAACTTCATCTTCATTTTTATAATTTTTCAATCTCAATATATTCTCTTGTTTTTCTTTGGTAGGCATCATTACCCTTCATTGATTTACATTTTCACACTCTATTTTATGCCTCTGAAAAGAAGTTTTCACCTTAAAGTGACATAAATACCTATCACATATTAAAGTGTGTTGATGACCTTTTGTTATTTGTGACTTCACTAATCGGGATTTTTTTATGAATATCAGTTTTATCATCTTTAGTGTAATCTAAATCATTGCAATCAATTTCAGTATTTTCAAGCATTAAAATATGTATTGCAGGTAAATTTGATTTTTCTTTGCTTACATGAAAAGAAACATTATCACCTTTCTTTTTATTTTCTTCTCGATCTTCCCCATGAACATTGATCCTTAAACCATTCATTTTTTCAAAACCTTTTAATATCAAATCAATTAACAGGGAACTCAATATCATCATACTTTGATATCTCATCAAAAGGTGAATAAAAACTTGTTACATTCGCATTTTGTTCAATAGGATGTAATGCTGCTACAATAGACCAGAGAAAACAATAGGCATCACTATTTTTTATGTGAACTACAGCCTTCTTATCTTGAATGTATTTTGGTAGTCTCATAAATATTGACAACCCCCCTTCAAATGGGATGTATTCATTGAAATTGAGAATCATATTTATGATTTCAATTGAAGACCAACTTGATTTTTTTAAATCAAATTCTTCTACCATGATTGAAATTTGTTCGGTTACTTTTTCATCATACCATGCATGTTAATGGTAGAACTCAAATGACACCTTATTTGCATACTATGTTCTTATGTATATAAGAATGGAATTATTCACATCTTTGTTTGATAAAGGGAGTTATAGGTAACAGAAGCGGAAAGCGTCTTGGAAAAAGAATGTGTCCTCGAGATGGGATACAATATTTGCTGTGCTTAAGCTGGAAGAAATGTTTTTATAAGACATAACAAATGCGAAAATGCGAAAGTTATAAATTTTGGTAACATGTCGGTGCAGGAATTTATATCCATAACTCCTGCTCTAATTTTTCATTTTACTTTTTTTGGTTGTTTCGAGAAGGTGTATCAATAAACGTTGTGAATCTCAGCGGAATACAACTTTTTTGTTGTGTACATTTTTTTCCATTGAACCAACTTTTGTCGAGAAAAATCCAAAGGAAGGGTACAAAATGTCAAACAACTTCTTGTTTGTCAAATTCAGTGGACATTTTCAATTTTAGCCACTAGCTGACTTCACGAAAAATATAAGTCACCATTTCCAACCCTTAAAAGGACAAATATGTGAAACTTGAATGGTTATTCAAAATTTTTCAAATCTGCTCTTTTTTATTGAATTGAGAAAACTTTCTTTCAATTCATACTGTAAAAACGTTTGAAAAAGGTCGAAAAATTGCAAATATTTTTCAGGAAAGTGAAGATAAATAAAATAAATTTAAACATAAATACAGGAAAGTTGAACTTTCGCCTAATATTCAGACGAATTTCGTACTTATTTGTACTTTGTTACAAGCTTTGTTGTATATACTACAATAATACGGAAGTATATACAAGAATATACAACGATATACAAAAAAAATACAAAAATTACAACATTCGTCCAGGTAATAGACAAAGTGTTTACTTCCCTGTGATTTTTTCTGTAATGTATTTTATTTTCACTCGAACCCCCATCAAAGCCCGTCCGGTTTACGCCTACCTAGAATTGCTGGCCGACTGCTGGCCCCCGCAGTTTCTCAGCGGTCGGGGCGAGAGACGGTGTTCAACCAAGCGTGAAATGCCAGCAGCGTATAGATAAAGGCACAGTGCGCGTGTACTCAGGTTTGGACTCACGTTCGCAGATGGCGTAATATTAGGAAATGGTTCACACGTCCCTGACTGTTTACGTTTCGAGGGATCCGGTTTGGGCCCAAGGCCAGTGCGAAGCAACTCCCGAAACTGGGCTCATATCGGGGTTTGACTGTATTTATATTTTCCTGTACAAATGGTTCTAGTATTTTGTACTTTTGCAAAGATATTTCCACTGGGGATTAACAGAATAATTATCAATTTAATTTGAACAAATCGTATACAAGAGTATCTGATTCCATATTTAAAACTAGTAACAAGCATTAATAGGGAACGAATTTCTTATCTGCGGACACATCTTTTTCTCAAAATCTTCTATTTTACAGATATTCTATTAATAAGGATAATTTACATGAATCCTGATTTTCCAAAAATCTATTAAAAGGTGTATCCACTGCCATAATATATTTCAGTAACAATCGTAAAGGGGGGATTGATTTAGCGTTTAAAAAGTGGAGCAAATACTTTTCCTTACAATTTACTACTTTGGGGTGTATTTTTATTGATAAGGGTGATTTATATAAATTTTTATTTTTTCACAGATCTATGAAAAGGTGTATTCGATGCTATGATAATTTTCAGTGACATTCGTAAAGGAGGGGATCGATTGAGCGTTTGAAAAGTGGACGTGGACCAAAAATTTTTTCTTACAATTTGCTACTTTTGGAGGTATGTTTATTGATAAGGGTAATTGATATAAATCCTGATTTTTGCCCAGATCTAGCAAGAGATGTGTTCAATGCCATATTCAATATAAGTAAAAATAAAAAAAGAAAGTTTGTACTTGTCAGCTGCTTTGAAAGAAAATCGGTTTATTACAATGTCTTATAAGAATAATTATTGTTTCGGAGTAATTATATTTCCTTTTGTGACTTCAAAATATTTGACTTATTTTAGAAGGCCTGCTTTAATCCTCTTGGATGACAGGTTAGTTAATTGATTGATTGTAAGCAATATTTTAACTTATTTCAATCACAAATTAAATACTGAATACCTGTAATGATTTTTATAGGAATATAGTTATTATTTTCTACATTCTATTACTTATATTATAGATAAGAAAAATATTCAAAAACTTGAAATTTACAGAATATAAAATAGAAACTACTGTGCTAGACTGTACATGAATTTACTAAGAAAGATTTGAGATGACAATTTGGGATTCAGCCGTCTGCCGCAATTATGCATTATTATTTGAAAATCTCAAGATTTACAGTTACTGAAATTGTTTTTTTCATTGTTCAGTAAAAGATATTTTACCATAAACCAGACAAACGTTACTTAGTGCTTTTCATCTAGTTTCCCAATTTTTTAACTGGATATCGCGTTTCGCATGAACATAAGTTGGTTAAAAAAAAATGTAACAGAAAAATTGAGGTTATGATCACATGGCCTTAATCAATTGATTACAATTTATGAAGAACAAATTTTGTTTTACACTTTGCATATCAAGATATCAACAATAACGTATCTGAATAAGCATTGCTTATATGAAGTTTTGATGAAATATTGTTTGCAATGCATAAGTGGTGAGAAAATTGTGCTAACTTTCTGCTTTTCAAGTACAAAAATTATTTGTGCAAGTGTGAATTGGTATTTGGACTATTCATAATTTTCAAATCTCTCTGAAAACAATATAATGTCCAAAACTCAAGGTTGAAGTACCCAGGGTTTCAGACGAGCGGATCATGGTACTTATTGTTCAAACGTCACCTCAACATGAAGGTTTTGACGTTATATTTTGTTCTGTCGGATTGCGAAATCACAAATGAAGAAAACCCTAATCAATAGTTGTAAAAAGGTCATATGAAATTGAAAAGCAAAAAGATAGCACAATTTTTTTACCGCTTATGCCCTGAAAACGACAATTCACCAATAAAAATTTCAAATTTCATAAATCGCGGTTAGTTGTGATTTGTCCCTTGACAAATTAATTTTTATAGATACAAATTTAAAAAATGATCAATTAAAAAAAATCTTCAGATCATAAACAAATCTCTTCAAATTTTTCAGAAATCGCAGACATGTAAAAATTTCTTCAGGTCTGAAGAAAAATCCCCAAACCTGGCAGCACTGTCTCCTGGCTTTCTCCTCGCATGCTCGTTCACTGGATTCGCTCCATGTCGATGGTTTCTTTATTACTGAAGGCGGTAAGAGAACGGGATTGACAAGTGACAGATTTTGAGACTTCGCTCTTGCGTTGGCTATTCCTGAAATAGTGGATACCAAGGATTTTATTTTATTTCATAAGTTATTAAGGACATTTTTAGCACTAAAAAGGGCTCCTATCTTAGGCCGAAACGTTTGCCAAATTCATATTTTATACAATTTACTGCATGCAATGATGAATACTCGTAAGACCCTTATGCCAATAGAACAAGCTTCTAAAAAAAAATTTTGTAATTGAAGTGAAATTTTCAATTTTTAATGTCTCCACTGACTATCTATAAACATTTATGATGATTCTAAGAGTCATGAATGAAGCAGATATGAAAATTTCAGAGATCAAGAATCTTTGTTCTTTCACCTAGTCAGCGAGTAAGTAAATAATAATCTATAAAACCAGCCGCCCTCCACAAGATTCTTCACAAACTATACTGTTGAGTTCTCTATCGTTATCGCTACTAATATCTGGAAACAATGAATATCGTCAGTTTATTTTTTGCTTGCGTGGCTATAATAAATTTTGCAAGTAAGTGTACATTAGATGATACAATATTAATATTAATAAGAAAAGTTACATTTTTTCAACGTGTGTACAATAAACCGTGGCACTAGGGAAATACAAAGTTTAAAATAAAACGCTGGTATTAATTTGGTGCCACGTTGCCAAATTCAAATTTTGTAACATATGGAAAGAGAGGAATGACGATTGACGCAGTGTTTCAGTTTATTTATGTGTTAAAATAATTTACAATTTTTCAACAATATTAATTTTAAAATGTTTTAAGGTGGCACTAGCTTTTTCACATTTTTGTCGAAAATGAGATAATGGTACCTTGAGATTGTTCGATATGAATACTACACATGAAATTATATTGATCTCAAATTTTACTTCTAGATGTAAAATACAAAATTTATAGTTGAAAATTCTTGATTGAAAAACATTTTTAATGAATTTTTTTCATTTAGTGTCACGTTGCCAGATTCAAATCTTACAACATATATGGGAATAAAAAATGACGATTATCTCAATCTTCTAGTCTGAAAGATTTGATAATTATTACTCCTAGACTATATTTCCCGAAGAGTTCACTTTTTAGAGAAAACAGGCTTGTAAATGTACGTACACTATTTCAAAATTCTATAGGAAAGAGAAGATTGAATTGAATCATATGGTATTCAGTATCATGATAGATGATCCATGATAGATGACCATGATAGATATCACTAAGGTAATCGGTATCAGTACGTTTATTCATGCAAATGTTATACCTGACGATGTGGAACATTTCTTCAAATGTGCGTCTTCTGCAATTCCTTTCATAGGAAGTTACCCTAACGTTATTAAAAATAAATTTATAGTCCATAATGTATAAATGAGCCACTAAAGCGGTACTTATGTTATCTCTCTTACAATTATTAATATTTTCTCTAATTCTAACTTTAATGTGCCTACTAGTATGACCAATATAGGCACAGCCACATTCACATGGAACGTAATAAATCACGTGTGTTTTTAAAAAAAAAGAGTAACATCTTTACCTTTGGAAAAGCATCTGGAAGGGCTTTATTATAAGTATACAGAATCTTAGCCTTGGATGGCTTGTAGATTTTCTGGTTAAATTCAGAAAGTGGCGTGACAAAAGGTAGATACGCAAAGTTATCGAGATCAAGTTCAAGTTTATTATCAGTAACACTTGATGTCTTTCGTTTATCATAATTAAATTCTATTCTATTGTGTACATATTTTTTACTGGAGCTACTGGGATAATCGTTCATTTCGAGTAAATCAAAGATGATATTCAGGGTCGGAATAACACAAAGCGCCGTCCTTGGGCAGTGGCAAAAAATGCCGCCCCATGTTTCTTTAGCTGTGATACATTATAATACAAATACAATTGAGATAAATTGGGTTTTAGGATTATGTCATGGCATCTAATTACAATTGGATAAAACAATGGAACAGGCTAAATGCTCTTAATATTATTTTCTTTAACATTTAATTGTGTATTAGGCTAACAATTTTCGTCAATAACTGTGTGATTCGCACTTTTTTCTTTCTTCTTCAAAAAACGGCGAGCTTAGGAGTCTTACACAATACGTCATTTTCTTTTTGTAACTTTTCAGCAGCTCGCTTTTTGTATGCAAAGCCGCTCAATCTTTCACGTACTTCACTTATTTTTTCTGATATATTTTTGGTAGTAACAACGTAAATTTTGTCTTATGATATAAAATGGAAATGTCAACATTTAGAATTTTCCCGGGAAAGTCTCATCAAGTCAAAATGTAGGAACACAGATGGCAGTGTATTCCAATGACTGTAACGCGCAAGTCAGGTTTTAGCACGAAACCGTTCAAAATTCAAATTTTTAAAATCTTTCAAAAGCTTCATGCAACTGTTTTGAAAACTTTTGAAGCCTTCTCAATTTTACGTCATTTTCACCAATTTGAGGTTCGAATGTAGTCATCCTATTCAAACTGCGAATTTCTTCATGAAATTTGTTTATGCCAATAAGAAATATCCCGGTAAAGAGAGAAGAATTCATGAAATTTCAGAATCCGAATTCTCATTAATACACAAATATTCCTCCATCTAAAATTCCACCAACGAGTAGAAAAAAAAGCGAGGGGCTGTTCACTCTCGAGTCAATTCCCGTGAAAGTGTAATAAATGAAATATATTCTAAGTATTGCATGTATTATTTGTTTTTAAATAAGCTAGTAAGTAAGTTACAAGTGAGTAGTAAGTTTTGGGCTTGAAAATACTATCAATAAGATAAAACCAAAACTCGGAACTATTTTACAGTATTTCACAGAGTATTTCAGCGCTAGCGCCTGAAATACTCGATTATTGCAGTCTACTCGGAGGTACTGCATCCTACTCGCTTCTTATTCGTCCTTATTTTCACGCTCTTCACGCGAATGTATTCGTGTCATTCGGTTATACTCGCTGGTACTCGTTGAGATTCCTTTTGTTATTTTCTGTTGAATGTGGAATACTCGAGAGTGAATAGCTCCTCAGAAAAAAGCAAAATCTATTCCTTTTAAGCGTTATAAAAAAACAATTTGAAACAATTATGTAGAATACTTGTAGACAGCTATTAATAGTTTGAAACAGTTCTAAACAATTAAATACTCAAGCGGAAAGGCATACTGATCTTAAAATAGTTTTTTCTAATATTTGTGTTCAATTGTTCATATTTGTCATGTCTTTCAGCTACTTTTATTTTGTTCCGCTTTCAAAACTGAATTTTAACGATAAGTAAAGTTAAAATATCGAGCTCTACACTTTTTATATGAGGTACAAATCTGCTTGCTTCGAACTATTTTTTCTGATAATTTATGTACAGGAAATTAATTTTATTGGCAAATAAAGAGCAATATATCACTTTTGAATATTTACTTGTAATTCAAAGTCAATAAAAATTATTTTATTGTCAACATTCCTTGTACATCATTGTTGCAAAATATTTTAAATAACTTTTTTTTTCGATACGTCCTAATATACACCGTACATCAGGAGCAGCTTACTTTGAATCTTGTTCACTTACTTAGCTTCCTTACTTAAAATAAAAAAAAATCAAGGAGAACAATTTGTAAGGGCGGTAGAGGGTTGAAAAATTTATTCCAAACAGAATTAAGAAAAAACGATGGAATGACAATGAAGGGCTGACGAAACCTTCGTGTGTCTTGATGACATGGATCGACCCAAGAATAAGAGCTCTCTGCATCCATCTCGCAAGTGCCTCGGCATATTTCTCGCACGCGGGTATGATATATATGTTAGGATGGTGCAAAAAGACCTTTTTTGTAAAGGGCAACAATCCTCCCTATTTGATTCCCAATCCAGAAAAAAATTTCCTTTTTTTTAAATTTCTATTTTAACAGTTACCTATGATGATTTGAAGTTTCCCATGTAAATTGCATGGGGAAAAATCACTTTTTAAAGCTTTTAGAATAATTTTCTCAGAGTTTGAAAAAATGTTGCAGGAAAGTATAGAGGCTTCTTGAGGACTATCCAATGAAGAATTTCATGTAGCAGATATATGAGTTTGGCGGCCCCAAATTATTGAACCAACGCTTATTTTATCGAGAAAAAGGTTCTCTACAACTCTGCTGCATCTAATTTTAAAAAATGTTATATTATTATATTATATTGCTATAATAATATTATATTATTCGTTCAATTTTTTTATTCATTTGTTGATGATTCGAGGAATAAAAAAATTTATTCGAGATTTGATAGATTGAATCATCGGTTATAATTAATTAATGTTAGAAACCCTTTTTATAAAGTCAATGTTTCACTCTTAACTGTGAATGAATATATATCGAGTAATCATATTAGCGAGATTATTCGCGATGAAAGTGAGAGATTGAGTTAAAGGATAAGGGAGATCCAGATTAGGAATGGCCCAATTTAATAGTCTTCATTCTAGCTTCTTATTTTGCCAGCGGACAAGAGCTCGTTTTAAATGCTATTCGTGTTATTTGCCACTGTAAGAGACGGTTTTCTTAATTTATTATCATCTTCAATATCTCTAACGAGATCAAAATCTAATATTATTATCTGAAAATTTTTAGTACACAAACTATACGTAAAATAATATTTTTTTTTAACTTTTGAAGTACTCTGCTTTAAGTGAGTACTTTTTTTGAATTCATTTGCTCCCACTCGCGACATTTGTTCCATTTCCCGAAAAAAGTTCTCCAAACTTGACCCAAATTAGTTAATCACTTAATATTTACCCATGCACCGAAGACCTTTACTTTTTCCATAGGATTTACATGGCATGCCTGCAAATGCGCAGACCGATGAGCACTACATTTCGTACGATATAACTGCATGCGAAAAATGGACAGCAGTTGAGTAATTAAATAAATAAACAATTTTCGATATTTCACCCTTATTACTGGGGGTGAAGATGTGGTCGGATGGGAGTCGTTTTACCGTCAATCGACGCGTCTTTCCGAGCTCTGTATCTTTGCCATTTACGTCAAGTTCGAAAAGTCATTTTTGAAAAAGTCATTTCGAAAAAACGGCCAAAAAAATTTTCAAATCGTTTTTTCACCCCTTAGGGTTGGTCCGGCAGAGTTGCGGCAATGAGAGAAATTGAAGGCGAGAGTGCGAGGAATGAACCAGTTGAATCGGAATTATTTTATAGT
>JAUMHM010087747.1:0-28583 GCA_032362435.1 Melikaiella ostensackeni | reverse complement strand
AATCCCAGCATAGTTCAGGTACTGAGGCCTATCCTTGTTGAAGAAAACGTCCTGTAGCATTCCGGCAGGGATGTCTAACAAATTGGAATTCATATTTTATATACAAACCAATTTAATATTAAATCATTTCAATTATGGCATTGCGCCGTTTGATAAAAAAATGTATTTTTTGACAATTATTGGAATACTAGCAGTAAGTGCTTGCACGCGAAACGCGCATTCACGTCCCTGGATTTTTATTTTCTAGCAATTAAAATATAAGCATTTTTGAAATTCGTCATTTAACAATTTTTTAATCTAATGAGTTTGAATATTTTTTGATACGATAATTAATAATTAAAAATCTTGAATTGGAAGTGTTTGAAATTTGAAAAAAATGTATTGAGCAATTTTGAATTGAAAACGTTCTAATTCAAACAATTTTGGATCAGGTGAAATTTTGAAGAAAGGACGATATTTCGAATGGAATAGGAAGGAATGAAACTTGTATCATTCCTGGATGAAAGCGGTCAAAATTGATTAATTTAAAATTGAGAGTGTTTTAAATTAAAAAATTTTCTATAAGAAGCTCTCAAAATAAAAAAATTTCAGACTAAAATTTTGAGAGTTGAACAATCTGATTAAAAATAAGTTTTAGTTGTATAGTTTCAAATTCAAAACGTTTACAATAGAACAATTATATTTTGAATAGAAGAATCTGGAAATTGAATGATTTCAGATTAGCATTGAGAAAATTGGATCATTTAAAATTCAAAGCAATTGAAATTGTATTATTTCTAATTCATTTGACCTATTCTAAAGATGATTGAATCTGAAGGTGTGGTAACTAACGAAGATCCCTTACTTTTTTCCCAAAAATAATTTTTTTTAATGTGAAGCTGTGATTTACCAAGAAAAAAACTTAGAAAACATGTAATACGTATTACCGGCTATCTCTCAAAAAATAACAATTTTCAAGAATGAGGTTTGCAAGAAAATCCATTGTCGAACATTTTACATATTTTGAAAAAATCTGTCATTTTTTGAGAATTTTCAGGTAATTCTCCAATGATTTTGAGAAAAAGCATCAATTTTTTTGGACAATTAGTGAAATACGTGTTCCCTTTTTCTCACCCACTGCATTTCTGAATTTTAATCATCTTATAAATAAACAAATGTCTGAGATCTTAAACGTTTTCATAAAAAAAATTCTATGAAACAAAGTCTCGGAAAATTATTTCAGAATCCTCTTGATGACAAACCATGTTGTTTTTATAGGAAATTAGGCGACAGGCGTTTTTCCGATTTAAAAAAAGAAAATTTAATTCGAAATTGTGAGTATATAAATTTTTGAGCTTGTTCTTTGAAGAACACTAATTCTATCTTCGAACCTCTCTAACTCAAAAGCTTAAAACAATCCAAGGAATTCAAAGAAATTCAAAGGGATTCAAAAGTATTCAAAGGAATTTAAAAGAATGAATTCGTGAGTCTCAACTTTAAGTAGGTAATTTAAATTATGAGCAAACATCAGTTTTTGAATTGAAAAAATGTGAAAGTATTAAAAAAATCACAATAAGTGAAATATTTACAAGGGTTTGAATTAGTTAATTCTAACTTGAAGTTGTCCTTAATTTTTGAGTTTGAAAAATTTAAAAGAATTTAGAATAAGTGAAAGAATTCACAAGGGTTCGAAGTAATTGTTTATAACTTTGAGTAATCCCTAGTTTTGCAATTCAAACAATTTAATAGAATTCAAAATAAGTGGAAGAATTCACGAGGATTTGAAGCAATTAATTCTATCTCTAAGTGAACTCTAATTTTTGAATTCAAAGAATTTATAAAAATTCAAAATAAGTGAGAGAATTCGCAAGGGTTTCAAGTGATTAACTCTAACTTTAAGTAATCCTCAATTTTTAAATTTAAAAAATTTATAAATATTCAAAATAATCCTTTTGCATTTTTTTAAGTATATGAATTCTTTTTAAATCTTTGAATGCAAAAATTAAGGATTAGTTAGAATTCAAATTACCTACTAAAAATTAGGGCTTTAGAAGAATCAAAGAATTCATTTAAAATGTTAATTCTTAAACAGTTACTTAAGTCTTAAATAATCTCTAACACTTTGATTAAAAATTCAAAAGAATTCCAAGAATTGTGACAATTTTAATTAAATTCAAAGAATCCAAAATTATTCGAAGAATTCGATATCTTTTTTTAAATTTCAAGAACTGAAAGGAATTATAGAATCCAAGAATATCAAAAAGTATTCGTACTTAAAGTCTTTGCATTTTTCTCACAAACAATGACAGATTCGACAAAATGCTAAGATAAAAGTTTACATCTTTTGCGAGAAAAATTCAAAAATTCAATCTTGCGAGAAACAAAATTCTAGTGACCACAAAAATGATTTTGCCTGCAAAGAATTTTTTAAAAAATTGAATTTTTGAATTTCTCTTGTCAACGACGCAAGATATCACAAAAGAGTAAGAGGCATTGGTCATTTGACACCTCACCCGAAAATATTAAATTGATACTTGGCCCAGGAGATCATTTTACGTCCTTGTTAAAAGTTCTAAAAAGATTTTTGGTGATGATTGAAAGAAATGGAGTTATTAGCATTTTTTACTCTTTTCAAGAATTGTTATTCAAAAAATCTCTAAAAATATTCAAGCGAAATAAAAATGATGAGCATAAAACTTGTAGATCTTAGAGAAATACATATTTTATCTCCTAATACTTTTTTCCCAAAATTAATAGTTTACAAGAAAAATTACCAAAATGAAATTTTAGATTTTTCTTGAGAAAATATATTAAATTTGGTGAAATATCATCAATTTTCAAGGGTGTAAGGAATGCGTGAATCACACACCCGACCCCAAATGAATTTGAACACGAGTATCGGAAGATTTGAAATTTTAGGAACAAAAAATCTCAAAATAAGTTTTATACGTGACTTTCAAACAATAATAATTTTAGAGAAAAAAAGTATATGTAAACACGTGTGTTTGGATAAGATCTACAGCTTGAGTGTTTGATATTTTATCTCAGATCAATATTTTTCAATATTTTTGAAAAAAAAATAATTTTAAAAAAAGTAAAAATTGTTAATCACTTAATTTATAGTAATCTGCGCCGAAAATCCTTTTAGGGTTTTTAATTAAGATGTAAAAGAAATGCCTAGGCGAAGTAACGGGTAGTCAAAAAGTATATTTTTGATTTGTGAAATTTTTGGGTGTTCCCTTTCTGGTACACAAAAAATTTTCATAAGAGAGTAGATTTTATTTCGATCTTATGAAATATAATGTCAATATTCCTGGGTGACCTTTTTGTAAGTATACCTGAGGTATTTTTTGTGGAACATGTTTGAATAAAATAATTGTTTTCTTATCATTCTATCTCATTTGAAATGGATTCGGTTTTTGAATCTCGGCCTGAAAGGATTTTACAATTTTGCAAAAATCGATGAATAAAGTAGACCTACCAATGCTGTTCAAAACACCAATATAATCGGCGTTTGCATCAGTAAATTTCCAGTCCATTCGCATGGTCCAATCTGATTTCTCCAAAGGCTTCCTCAAATGAGAGAAAGAACGGTCTGCCCTGAAAATGCTTATATTTAAATATGCTTGAAGTAAATCATCCTGGGTTATTTCCACCGTCTTGTAGTATTCGTCAAGGGTCTTGTCATCGAGAGTTCCATCGAGAGATCCAATTAAGAATTTCAGAGATTCAAGTTTATCCAAAGCACTCGTCCTTGTTTTGTCGTCCATCCAGTCCACCTAAAACAAATAGAACAAGTTAGAGACATGAAGAAATGGATTTAAAATACATAAGGATACAAAGGTGGCTCATTTTTGTTTGTTCCTATTGTCCTAACCAAGAAGTTTTCTGTTCACTATACTACTTAGGAATTTTTGATTCTATTTCTTATTCCATGAATTCTATACTATGGTACAGTTATAGATTGAATCACTCTTTTATGTAGAAAATTGTCATAGTTGAACATTTGTCTAATAATTTGCTTTCAACAATCGTTACTGCAAATAGTAATAAGATATACTGATGGAGTACGAGAAATTTATGAAAATCTTTGAAGTTTTTCTTATTCTTTAAAAGTGTTTTTCGTAAGTAATAGAAATTTATGGAAGTTGCAAAGCTTGTGAAATTTTATTCAGAATTGAGAAATCTTAACACATTTCTGAATATTTCAGGTTAAAGGAAACATGAAGCAATGAATGGTGTTTTTCTAATTTGAAGACTGAACTGCAAGAGGCTGGTGCCCTCCTCAGTATGCAACACAAACCTATAATGATTCCTTTGATTTGGCTTTGATTTTTTACGTTTCTTTGAATGACCGAAGTTTGGTGGGACTGATGTCATGAAGGACACCTTATCACGAATTAGCTGCTCACTTTGTACATAGCTTTATACTTATGGGAAAAATTTTTCGCATCAAGTTAGTAGTTGGGTGTAAACTTCAAATAATGAAATATAAAATTAATTATGTAGCCTAGGACTGGATTGACACTTTTCTTGACAAAAGGCATGCCCTCGGAAAAGTATCAGGTGATGAATAGAAACTGGGCGTTTGGAATGCTAGATGTGTGAATGATCTTAAGAAAAGGAAGTTGCGGGATCAAAAGCGCTTAAGGTAGCTTAATATTTTATGTGTACCTGAAAAAAAGAAGAGATGTCGGATAAGAAAAATTGAAAATGGACTCGAACTTTGGTCAGAAGTAGATAATGAATCACACGGTAGCCAAGGAATCGGTCCGATAATGAATGAGAGAGCAAAACAGCATGTCAAAAAGTATTAATGTGTATCTCCTAGATTATTATAGATCAGAATGAAAGTGGGAATCGGAAGGCAGTTTATCACAGAATGCTACGCTCCAGTTGATGGTGACAGTAAGGATGTGGAAGACACCTCCTTGGACTCGTGAAATGATATTATAGGTACTTGCGATCCTGGAGAAAGAATAATTCTACTCGGAGATGTGAATAGCTGAGTTGTTGTGCAACATGAGGCGTGGCTGGACAAAACTGATTAGCTTATGTTCAGGAAAAGTCTTGCTTATCGCAATGCGAAAAATTGCCAAATAATGCTTCTTCACCCGGCCTATGATTTCTCATCCTACTTCTCTCCTCGAAACTAGAATTTGAAATATTTTATGAAAAAATGTTACCTCTTGCAGAATTTTCTTCAACTGTGCTTCAATAGTGACTGCAATTTCCTTCGATTCCTTCTCAGATTTTTCGTTGAAGTTCTTCCTCACATATAGAGAACCAATACTCGCTCTGAGCAAATAAGATGGCATATCCAAGCAATCTTTTCATCTAGCTGCGCTTTCAGATGGATTGGGACCGTAGCGTACAGCTGCATACTCCATTCGGCGTTTCATAATTTCTTTAGTTACAAAAGGTATACTCTCTTCTGTTACTCGCAGAAGGAAGTAATTAGCCAGTACTCTTTTCGGAGTTTCCTTCATTAATTTTTCGAATTTGTCGAAAAATGTAGGCGCGTTCACTTCTATCAATTCATCGTCACTAATTATTGTTGAGGTCGATTTGAGAAATGTGTTGATGTAATCCTTCCAGGGAATGCTCGGGTATTTTGTTGTAAGGTTTTTCACTGTCATTAGGTTAGGGTGATCAGCTTCCTTGCTTGCCTCTTCTTCACTCATGCAGATCTAGGGGTTCAATATATTTTAATAAGGTCCAGTATTGACCTCCGACAAAATTTTGCGGACTTTAAATTTATATTCCGGCTATGGACACCGAACCAAATCTACATAAAATGGCTTTCGGTTATAACATCTAATTATAATTTTTTGCACAACTTTGAACCTGCATATGGATAACGAGAAAGAAAATTATCAGAAAAATTAGGGGTTTTTGCTCAAACAATTGCCAAACTTCTAATTATTATATGTATTTTAATTCGTCGATTATTGAAAAGTTGTCCTTCTCAGAAACTTTTAGCTAGATTTGGCTAGATGTCTCATATTTTGCAGATGAGACACACTGAAAAAAAAATTTCGTACCCATCAACTTGAGAGATTCACGATTTTGTTGTGCAGAATTTTCGGGAGTTTTTTTAACATCCTTTAAACATTCTAGCTAGGAAATATAAATTTCTTAAAAACCAAAACCGCGGGATATGTTTTGATTGAATTTTTGTAATCGGAAATCGATTTGAAATAAGTGCAGGAAGCGTCCCCTGCCAGAAAAAGTGTTTAAATTTAGTTTGAGGGTTATTTTAGCATCCCTAAAAAATTTAAGTAAGGAAATGGATGTTTTCTAACAATCAATTCCACGGAAGACATTTTATATGTCTATTAGGGTCAGTTATCATTTCTAAATAAGTGCAGGAAACGACCCTTACCCGGAAAAGTGTTTGAAACTATTTCAAGGGTTTTTTTTTCAACATCCTCCAATATCGAAGCAATGAAATCGACATTTCTTAACTAATTAAAAGCACAGTAGACTTTTATTGGAGTATTGGGGTGATTTCGATTGTTAAAGAATGTCGATTTTTCGTCGTTAATTCTTAAATGGATTATAAAACAATCCATAAAATAAGTTCAAACACTTTTTCTGGTTGAAGACGCTTCCTGCACTTTTTTTTGGAATAATTTCCGACCCCAATAATTATATCAAAATCTCTTAGAAGAATTTGTTTTTTTTCGGTTTCCTTGCTTGAATGTTCGAGAGGTAATGAAACAATACTTAAAATTGAATTCAAACACGTCTTTGGGTAGACTAAGTTTTCTACATTAATTTTGAAGTGATTTAGCAGCCTATTAGTTTAAAAAAAGAATTGCCCGTGGTTTTGATAATTAGAAAATGTCGATTTCCTGATTTGAATACTTAAGGAATGTTAAAACAACCCTTAAAATAAATTGAATTATTTTGCTGGTGAGGGATGCACAGCAGGGGAAAAAAGCGTTTGTGGACAAATCCACATTCAGACTCAACTACTCTTCCGATTTTGACTTTTTAAAATAATCATAGTGTATTAAAATCCGCATCATTGTAGAGGATGACATTTTTGAAAAATTTTCTGTAAAATTTTTCATTCAATAAATAAAATAATTTTTTTTCTTTTCAAGACTGCTATTTAATCAAAATAAAATTTATTTGACCGAAAATAGTCCACGTCGAGGCAAAAATTCATTATTAATGATTTCCTGCAGTATGTATTTAATTCAACAAAAATTTTAATTGTTATCAACAAATAAGTGAACAAAAGTTATATCTTCTTTATTCGTTATATTTAATCGCACTAAACCAATATTTTCCAGGAGAAAATATAAATGAAATAATGTTAACTTAAAGTGAGAAGACGTTAAATATCAATTCCTAATTGTTAATGACAATTTAATACACGAATACAAAATTGAGGCTTTTTACATTAGATAGGTTAAGCTCTTTCAGAAGAATAAGCTATAAATATTTCACCAATGGCTTCAGCTGTGAAGTTTGCACTGCAACAACAACCGTGTATTATTTGAACAAGTTTAATAAATAAATGCACTATTTGGATATTTTTGAGCAGATACGTTTCTTTTTTTCAACAGAATCAGCTAAAAACCTCTCAGAAGTGGTTGTTCGCTCTGAGAATTTGCAGTTAGATAATTATTATGTATTGCTCAAACAAATTTAATAAACAAATGCATTGCTTAGCTGTTTTTCAATAAATTAGTTTCGTTTTTTTAGCAGAATCTGGTATAAATATTTCATCAATGGCTTTTTGCGATAACAATTTGCAATTGAACAGTATTGTATATTGTTTAAACAAATTTATCAAACAAAGGTATTATTAGTAAATTTCCGAGTAGATAAGCTTTGTTTTTCCACCAAAATCAATATTAGTACATTGCCAATGTGTCTTGCTATTTTACTGCACACTTAGGCATCAATTGTTTATTTTTTGAACAATTTCAGATAACAAATTAGTTATTTGAGAATTTGTCAATATAGAAATTTTGTTTTTCCAGCCGAATAAACTAAAAACATCTCAGAGATAGCCTATTGCTATGATGATTCGCAGTTGAGCAATAATTGTACATTATTTGAACAAATATAATAAACAAATGCATTGATTGGCTGTTTTTCAATAAATTACTTTAATCTTTTTTCAGCAGAATCAACTATAAATATGTCCTCTATAGCCTTTCGCAATGATGATTTGCAGTTAGACAATAATTGTATATTGTTTACACAATTTTCATAAAAAAATATATTATTCAGCAATTTTTCAATAGATAAACTTTTTATTTCAGCAGAGCCGACTACTACTATGTTGACAATGTCTTTTGCAGTAATAGATGTACTTTGCAATTTGAGTATATATGCGTAATTTTTAAATGAATTCAGTAAATAAATGTATTACTTGTACATTTATTTTTTTCTATATAACCATTTTAATACACGGCTTACTGATACTGGTTAGTAACTATTAATGCATTTTAATTCTTTTGTTTATATTTAAAAATTGCTAAAATAACCAATTTGTTAACTAAATTGGTTTAAACAATGAACATTTGATGTCTAAGTGTAAGGTATAACAGCAAGACACATTGGCAACATACTAGTTATTGATTCTACTGAAAAAACGAAGCTTATCTGTTGCAAAATTACCAAACAATACCTCTGTTTATTGAATTTGTTTAAATAATATACATTATTGTCCAACTGCAAATTATTATAGCAAAAGGCCATTGGTAAAATATTTATAGTAGATTCTTCAAAAAAAATGAAACCAACTGAATGAAAAACAGCCAAGCTTAATTTAATTTAATAATTTTTCAAATAAATTTAACAAGCCAAGGCAATTGCTTGTTAAATTTGTTCAAACAATACATAATAATTATCGAACTGTTAATTCTTGAAGAAAATGACCATTTCTGAGATGTTTGTAGTTGATTCTGTTGAAAAAACGAAATTCCTTTATTGAAAAATACTCAAACAATTAATTATTTTACTAAATTTGTTTGAACAATACATAATAATTATGTAACTGCGAATTTTCAAAGCAAATGACCATTTCTGATGTGCTCGTAGTTGATTCTGTTGAAAAAACGAAATTCCTTCATTGAAAAATGCTCAAATAATTAATTTGTTAACTAAATTTTTTTGAACAATAGACAATTTTTGCTCAAGTGCAGGGCATAGCAGCAAGACACATTGGCAACCTACTAGTTATCGATTCTACTCAAAAAATTAAAAACGTATCTACTCAAAAATGGCCAAATACTGCAGTTGTTCATTAAATTTGTTTAAATAATACACGATTGTTATTGCAATGCAAAATTTCACAGCAGAAGATCTTTGATGAAATACTCATACCTAATTTTGCAATTAAAGCCAAATCTATCTAATTAGAAATGCCCTAATTTTGTATTTGCTTTTTAAATTGATGCAAATAATTATAAATTGATATTTAACGTCTTCTTATTTCAAGTTAACAAGTGGGACGCTTTCTGCACTTATGTCCAAGTGATTTCTGATCTCAAGAGCTTAATAAACAACTCTTTCGTCTTTTTTTTAAATAAATTTTCTTACTTGGATGTTCAAGGGATGTTAGGACAACCTTTAAAATGAATTCAATATTTTCTTGCTCGAAGATGTTTCCCACATTTATTTCACAGTGATTTCCTACCTCGAAAAATTAATCAAAAAATCTCCCGTGGTTTTCATTTTCTAGGAAATGTCGATTTCTTTGCTTCATTCCTCAAGGGATATTAAGAAAGACCCTTAAAATGAATTCAAATATTTTTCGTGGTTGAGGGCACTTGCTGCACTTTTTAAAATGATTTTCGACCCCAATGATCATATCCAAAAATCTTCCATGGATTTAGATTCAAAAAAATTTCAATTTCCTTGCTTGAATGTTTGAGGGAAGTGAGAACAACCCTTAAATTAAATTCAATGACTTTTCCTGCTAGAGGATGTTTCCCACATTTATTATGAAGTGATTTCCGACCTCAATAGTTTTACCAAAAATTCTTCCGTGGTTTTTACTGGTTAAGAAATGTCGATTTTCTTGCTTAAATGTTTAAGGGCTTTTATAACAACCCCTAAACATCATCTATTCACGTAATTGTAAATCTGTGGAAATCATGGGTACAAAATTTTTGTTTAGGTTACTTAAACACGTCGTTTTTTACATGGAATAAGACAAATCGTGTCTTACCGAATAGACGAAAAAGTTTTGTTAACAAAGTTTTGAGTATTTGAATTTAAAAATTTTGAAAACGTTGATTCTTGAAAATAGGTCAAAATTTTTGTCAAAAGATGTTTTGCAGCATGGCGCTTGATAAAAAACGCATGCCTCCATCCCTAGATGCATAATATATTATTCCGGGCGAACTATGCTAAGTACGAAAAAAAATGTTGAAAAGAAGAATTGTTTATCCCAAAAAGATTGACCAATTTGCTTTTAAACATTTTTTGCCAAAACACATATAGCTTTTGTTTTATTCGTGAAAATTTCATTAAAAATATTAAATTCCATTTTCCAAAAAAATTATGCTAGATGCGAAAAAGATAGTCAGATGAAAAATTGTTCATCTCGAATGATTCTAAGCATGTTTTCATATCTCGCTCTATTTTCGAAGAAACAGGAAGAATCGATTTTTTGTAATGAGAAATAGATTTTTTCGAAAACTTTTCTGTGCCGGATTAGAAAATTCAAGTCCCGCACAATTTGCCAAAATTTAAATCCGGAAAAACTTGATGGAGACCTATACACCAGGGCGGAGCGTAAAATACACATTTGGCAAAAGAAAGACCCTGGGGTCCCTATTTTTTCCATTTTATTTGAAAAGCAACTATATAAAATTTTTTTCCTGATCAAAATAGTATATGATATTTTTTGTCCATTATCTGCATCTGAAGTTTGCCTTCGACTTCATGTAAAGCGGGCGCAAAGTAGCGCTTTTCGCTCGGAGACTACAAAAGTGAGCGCAAAAAGCTACTCTACACCCACTTCGTCTCCGAGTGGAAAAAAGTCACTTTGCGCACATTTTACATGCACGAAAAGACATACTTTCGGTGCAGGTTGGACAAAATTTTGTTTTGCATGATCTATCTTAACTTAATTAATACTTACATTGGCGAGCTTTCTTTCGAAGTCGAGAACATCCTTCAATTCTTTTTCAGCTCTAGCTCTATTTGCACCATAAATAACAGCCATATCTATCATATAATTGTAGTAGGCAGTGACGATTGTGTGATTTTGGAAAAATTCGCGTTCAAGAGAGAGAAATGGTTGTTCGATCTGAAAAAGGTAATATTCGAAATGAAAATATTAAATTTTAATCTTGATTTGTTATTTTTCTCTCTGATAGAAATTACGCACAGTTAAAACAGTTTTTGTACTGTTCAAAAAATCAGTATCAGCAACATAGAGAGAGAAAAGGTAATTTGTACCATATCCAGATTTCTGTATATTATAGGTTGCTTGTTTCCAATCAAAATTTTCCTCTTTCCATGAGTCTCCTTCCAGTACAGGCCAACCACCTGCTTCTTTTAATTTAGCTAATACTGTCTGGAGACCATTTTTTGCAATCGCAGCTATGGGAAAAAAGTATTAGTTTTTCATGCGAAATAGTATACTTTTCTGCATAGCCTGCATCTAAATTTTTCCTTTAAGGCATGAGAAGCGGGCGCAAAGTAGCGTTTTCTGCCCAGGGACAAAAAAAGCGGGTGCAAGAAGTAACTTTGGTCACGTTTTGTTTCCAGGTGGAAAAAAGCAGTTTTCTGCACACTGTGCATGCACGAAAAGGCATAATTTTGGTGCAGGTTAAACAAAAAAATTTTGTTTTATCAAATTCCCGATTTTATAATGCGCTTACTCGTGTTCATGCAAGCCTTGTAAAAGTTTTTCGATAAAGTGATGAATCTTGGTTCATTGGGTTGAGTTGGCTCTTCAAGATTACTTTTCAGTTGCTCCCTAATTTTTAAATCGAGAGAACTATATCTGTCGATACTCAAATCATCTTTGGGAATTGGTGTGGTTTTTAAAAAATTACCACAGGCAAATTTGTAAAAGTCATCGCACGGCGCTACTTTGGGGTCGATACTCTCTAGTATTGTGGAAGCTGCAAAATAAAATTTCAATTTAAACTCGTAATTTTATAAAAACGTAATCAGAATCTCAATTTTTGAAATTCACTCAAGCTGCCCTCTGAATCTGAAGTAATGAAATTTCAGAATAATTTCAGAAAACTAATAAGGAGATGATCAGAGTTAGGATTTTTTCTTAAATTTGATAAATTCCCTACTGAGAGTTCATTGGACGACTAATTATTTGCCAAAACATTATTTGCCGATGGCGACCCATTTTCAAAAAAAATTGACTTTCTTCGAATTCTTTTTTATATTTATTGAAATGATTATTCAATAAATTATTATTTCGAATTATGTGAGTATAACCACATTCTACCAGAAAAGACGAATTTTTATATAACAGAGATAAATTTGTAACTGAAACGATGAACCTTCGAATAAAAAAAAGGATTTTCAACAAAGTAGTTCAGCTTTCAACCAAGTAGTTAAATTTTTAAACGAAAAGATGAATTTTCAACCAAGTAGATTTATGTTCAACCAGAAAACACGATTTTTCAAATAGAATTATGAATTTAAAAAAAAATGAATTTCCAACACAGAAGTTAAACTTTCAAACCAAGTAGCTGAATTCTAGACAAAAAAGATGAATCCTCAACTTTGAAGATTATTTTTCTAACAGGAAATACGAATTTCCTACTAAAATAATGAATCTTTAAACAAACAAAAATACAATTTTTAACAAAGGAGTTCAACTTTCAACCCAGTTGTTGGATTCTCAATCAAAAAGATTAATTTTCAACCAAAAGGATCAACTTTCAACCAAGAAGATTAATTTTCTATCAGAAAAGACAAAGTTTCAACAAAGAAAATGAGTTTTGAAAAAAGTATTTCAACTTGCAAACAAAAAAAAACTTTTATTTTAAATCAAAAATACATGAATCTCACCAAAAGAGATGAATTTTTAATAACATAGGTGAATCCTCAATGAAAACAGATTCATTTTCACCCACACAGTTGAATTTTCAACCAAAAATGATGAAATTCCTACCAAAAGAGGTGAATTTCCAAATCAAAAATCGAATTTTGAACAAAGGAGTTGATTTCTCAACCAAGAAAGATTTTCCAATTTTCAGAGTACAAAATAAATGCTACGGAGTCCTCTATCGAACTGAAAAAAATATCAAAAAATTTTTCTAAATAATAAAAAAAAGTATTGAAAGACTAGCCTCCACCAAACAAAAAATCAACCTTCAACCAAGAACGACAAATTTGCCTAAAGATCTCAATTTAGTATTAAAAATAGTTGAATCCGATCAAAAAAAAATTATCAACAAAGTTGTTGAATTCTCAACCAGGACAGATCAATTTTCAAACAAACAGTTGGATTTTTAACCAAAAAAGATTATTAGAAGAAATTGCTGCCAAAAGAGATAAAGTTTCAGACTAAAAAGACGAAATTTGACAAAGAAGTTTGAATTTGAATTTAGAAAGATTTTTCAGTCAAGAAAGAAAAAAAATTTCAACAAAACTGTTGAAGTTTCAAACAAAAAAAAAAGAATTTTATACAAAGCAGTTGAATTTTCAACAAAAACGTCCATTTCCAGCCAGATAGTTCAATTTTCTATCAAAGTAGTTGAATTTTCAACCCAAAAAGACGAATTTCTAATAAAACAGTTGAACTTTAAACCAAAAAGAAATAATATTCAACATAATTGTTAATTTTCAATAAAATAATTAAATTGTCAATCAAATTAGATTTTCAACAAAAGCAGATGAATTTTCAAAGCAAAAGGACGACTTTTGAGATAAAAAATATGGTTTAAAATTTTCATTTATTAAATTCACACTTAAATTTTAAAATACAAAGAGAATTGAAGACATATTTTCAAGCAGTTGAATTTTTAATTGTTGAAAATCGAAAAAAGTCAAAATTGAATATTCAACAGTTGAATTTCGAATTTTCTTCTGCTTTCAACTTTTTAAAATTCAAGTTTCAACTGTTTAATTTTGTATCAAATACAAGTTAAAATAACGATACATTCACATACATTAACATGAGAATTCAATAAATAAAAATTTCAATGCATAAACATTTTTTTTATGAATTGAAATGACTATTTAATAAATTATTATTTCAAGTTATGTAAATAAAACCACTTTCTACCAGAAAAAAAACGAATCTTTATATGAAAGAGATCAATTTTTAACTGAAATGATGAATCTTCAAATGGAAAAAAAGAATTTTTCACAGAGTAGTTCAACTTTCGACCGAGTAGTTGAATTTTCAAACAAAAAGATGAATTTTCAACCAAAAAAATTAGTTTAGAACAAAGTAGTTCAAATTTCAATTTAAAATATACTTTTATTTTTATTCAAAAATACTTGAAACCAACCAAAAAAGATGAATTACCAATGAAATAGTTGAATCCTCCATCACAACAGATTAATTTTCAACCACACAGTTGAATTTTCAACCAGAAAGGATGAAACTTCTATCAAAAGAGATGAACTTTCAAAACAAAGAACGAATTTTCAACAAAGGAGTTGATTTTTCAACCAAGAAAGATTTTTCAATTTTCAGAGTACAAAATAAATGCTACAAAGTGCTCTTTTGAACTAAGAAAAACTATTAAAAATGTTTCCTTGAAAATAAGAAGAGTATTAAAAAAACTAGCCTCTTCCAATCAAAGAACCAATCTTCGACCAAGAAAGACGAATTTGTCTGAGGATCTTAATTTCATATCAAAAATAGTCGAATCCAATCAAAAAAGACGAATTATGAACAAAGTTGTTGAATTCTCAACCAAAACAGATCAATTTTCAACCAAACAGTTGGATTTTTCACCAAAGAAGATGATTAGAAGAAATTTCTACCAAAAGAGATGAAGTTTCAGACTAAAAAGACAAAAATTTGATAAAAAAGTTTAAATTTGAATCCAGAAAGATTTTTCAGTCAAGCAAGAAAAAGAATTTCAAGAAAACTTTTGAAGTTTCAAGCCAAAGAAACAAATTTCATAAAAAGCAGTTCAATTTTCATCAAAAGAGTTAATTTCCAGCCAGATGGTTCAATTTTTTATCAAATTAGTTGAATTTTCAACCCAAAAAGACGAATTTTTAACGAAATAGTTGAAGTTTCAACCAAAAAGAAAAAATGTTTATATTTTCAACAAAATAATTCAATTGTCAATCAAATTAGACTTTATACCAAAGGAGATGAATTCTTCAGAGCAAAAGGACGACTTTTTGAGATAAAAAATATGGTTCAAAATATTGATTTATTAAATTCGCACTCAACTTTCAAAATACAAAGAAAATTGAAGATTTACTTTCAAGCACTTGAATTTTCAATTGTTGAAAATCGGAGAAAAGTCAAAACTAAATATTCAACAGTTGAATTCAGAATTTTCTTCTACTTTCAGCTTTTGAAAATTCAATTTTCAACTGTTTAATTTTGTATTAAACACAAGTTCAAAAAATGATACATTTACATATATTTACATGAGAATTTAATAAATAAATATTTCGATGCATAAAAAATTTTTTGAAAAAAGCGGATTTGTTTGATAAAAATTAAAATTTTATTAAAATTTTCTCAATCAAAATTACTTTTGTTTTGTCTAAATGTCCACTAAATAGAAAAAAACAAATAAGCGGTATTCTTGTCGCTACACCAGATTCAGAGAGTAACAATTTATTTACAGCTGTATAATTGTATAAAAAATAAAACAATATTTTAGAAGTGAAGAACGTGTCATACAGAAAATTATAATACAAGAACCCGATTGTGTAACATTCCTATTTGTATTAAAAAAATAAGATGGCCAGAATGTCAAACTTGTAAATAGGCTACGTCACCTCCACCATTGAGCCTACTTACACCGTGGCAATTTTTGCCACGATGGCAGAAACTGCTACGCTCAGCCACCAATCAGGAGCATTCTATTTATAACCGATGCTACAGATTGGATTCCAATCGTAGCAGTTTCTGCTATCGTATCAAAAATGGCTGCTGTGTAAACAGGCTCATTATAACATGTTCACACGGCATTGCTTCAAAATGTAAAAAAAAATAATGATTTAAACCTTTTAATCTATTTCACATTGCTTCATTCAAATATTCACGTTAAAAATAATCCTCTCAAAAGGTACCAGGAAATTCGATAATACTTGAGTAAAAAAGTCTTCGTTTTTCTGGCAACGATCTAAGTGGTTTAATTAATAAACAAAAAATTAAATATAAAAATATATAATTATACGTACCAGCATTTTTACATTCAGTAGTTAGACACACCTTGCTGATCTCTCGTTTCACGAATACTGCATCGAGAATTTCACAATTGAGAAAAATACAAAAGAGAAAAAATGGAATGATGATTCGCAATTTTAACATATTTTCCAGAAATAATGATTTCCTTCAACTCGAAATTGTCGACTAGCGTCTTTTTTGTCTACCTGCTCTTTATATACAAATCTTTGTGTACATAATTTGACAAAACATCATGAGTAGGTAAAAAATTTACCTTCATGCATGCCACATTCTGCGATAATACATTTGTCAACAATGACAGTTGAATGATAGTAACATATTTTTCTGAAGCTCAAAATCTTTAAGAATCGAGATTTCTTCATTCTGACATGTTGTGCATTGCTACGCGAAAATAATTTTAGATTTTTACCAAGGGCGTAATGAAGGCGATTTTGATGAGGCTAAGTTTGCCGACCATGGTAATCACACGAGTCAAAATTCATAATTTTATTCAAGCCTGTATTTTTATCAGACATAAATATTTAAAAGGCTAAGAGGCTTTTATGTGCATTTTAATTTCTGAGGTACAGTGAATTTTTGAAACGAACTCTATTTTTACGGTTTTCATGATTTATTTCGGAAAATATTGCTTTGTAAAAAAATATTGACAGAAGAATGATTTCTTTCGTAAAAATGGAACTTTTGTGTGTGAAATATTTTTTCTTTGTGGAATCATTATTTTTCATTAAAATCGGCCAAAAATAAATATCACGCTAACGTTTCATGATTTTCGACGAGAAACGAACTATGTCTTGAAAAGTATGCATTTCAGAGAAAAATATTGTCGATAAATAATGCAGGTGTCAGTAAATTACATATTTGCTTCATGAAACATTGTTTCATGTAGTTAATAGCTTAAGAGTTATACTACTATTTACGATAATAAAAAGTTTCTTGTAGTTTTTATAATGTATCAAGAAAGGTGCTGATTTTCCATGAAGCACTTCAATAACAGGCCTAAAGATCTTAAAAAACCACATCTATTTTGTTTTTAACTTTTTTCTTTACAATCAATAGTTTTAGAATAAAAATCAATTTGGATTTTTTTGAAATTTGACTTTTTTTTTTGTCTTTTCATGAAGAAGGCTTAGAAAACTATTTCAGATAATAATAGACAAGAAACTTCATTATGTGCCCAACATTTCGAACGAATGGGTATACGTGAGGATTCAATGTGAAATTTTTTGAATCAATGCTTGCAAAAATTTCGTTTCGAAACTTATTCACTTACTTGTACCCATAAGTTTGTCATGCTGGGTACATGATAAAAATTAATAAGTTTGAAACTGAAATTTTTTCCAGCATTGATTCCAAAAATTTCACTTCACATCTATTTCTTTTCATCTTTGTATGTGCAACTTTTATTTCATTAAATTACGAAACCTAAAAACTGAAATTCTTATCGCACACAGAGCCAAAAATTTTGCCAAAATACTTTGCGTTCAAAACGCCGTGTGGGCGATTTATCTGTGCAGATTTGATGCACCCCCATACATTCATCACATTGTCAAATGTTACTCATAGCGCAAAATATGTATCACTATTCATATGCTTCAAAATTCTTTGATTAACTTTCAAATTACACATACTTATTATAGATATTGAGATAAAATAAAAAAAATTGGTTTGTCATTATCTGGATTTGTTTTCCAAACCCTTTTCACGAAAAATTACAAAAAAATTCAAAATAATTTTTAAATCACAATTGATTTTTTTTTTTCGAAAAATATTGGCGACAGAAAAAAATGTTAGATACAAAATAGTTGTGTTTTTTTAAGATCTCTAAGCTTATTATAAAAGTGCATCACGAAAAATAAACACCTTTCTTGATACTTTTCAAGATATAGTCTGTTTTTTTCGACCAAAATCATGAAAAATCATGGTGATTTTCAATTTTGGTCGATTTTGTCGAAAAATTATAATTTCACAAAAAAATTTTATCTTCAAAAAAGTAGTATTTTCACGAAACACACAATTTCTGCAAAAAATATTCTTATATAAGAGCAATATTTTTTCAAAATAAATCATGAAAACCGTGAAAAAAGAGTTCGTTTGAAAAATGTACTGTACCCCAGAAAGGTTATACAACGCTTATTTTTCAGGGGGCGTTGCAGGCTCATAAAATGGTGGTTTTGAATAAATATATAAAATTTGGAGTATAGCAAATAAGTCGATGTGAATGTGGTAAATTTGATGAAAAGTAGTGTCTTCAGCCTTCTAAATATTTATGTGAGAGAAAAACAAAGACTCCACTAAAATTATTTCCATGAAATTTTTATTTAGTATAATATACCTCATAACATTGTATAACTTGTATAAGTTGTATAGAAGATATAGAAGATAACTTTATTTAAGAAAAAAATCAGGCAAGCTTCTGTTTCGAAAAATCTAATACTTCATTTTTGGGTCTTTCGGACACCTACTGTTAGGAAAAAAGTTTCCAACTGAATCGTTGACATGGTCGTGCAGAATTTCGGCTGGAATTTGAAAAAATCTTTTGAATATCCCGTATGGGGCAAAATTTTTCAAGTGTACTCACCCCAAAAATCGAATTTCTACGATCGGGCCTAAAGTTTAGCTGAATTGAGTCCCATTGGATGGCACTTCGTAAAGAAATTTTTTTTTCTTCCAACAGATATTTGTAAAAGTAGGGGAGGTTGAATTCCTGACTTCTGATAGAAAGCTTCTTCTTCAAATGTATATAACTTTTTTCCTTCTGCAAAAAAAGAAATTTCATTCGATATGTTTCCGACCGAACTATTCACGATATTTCTACTAATGAGAACCATTTTTAAAAAATTAAAATTTGACCTCCATTTTCAAAAATCAAAAATAAATTTGACTTTTTCTCAAATTTGAACCCATCTAATTTGTTGAAAATAGTCTAGTTAGAAAGCTGAGAATTTTTTCTATAAAATAGTCAAAATCCAGGTAGGTGCTTTTTCTTGTTCTCGAGTAATTGAACGACGAGTAACCGGATGCTCCGCAAAATTAATTGGGACATATGCTTTGAAAATTTAGTCTATTGAATGTGTCTGAAAGTGATGTTTTTGTTTATCTGGGTAATTTATTTGAATATGAGATGGATGGATTTAATTTTTTTCACGCCTTTCTGTTTCAGCTCTGGTTTACTTCTTAAAACATTGGCTTTTTCTTCATTTGTTCTATTATTCGTTTCTTTCTTTATTTATTTCTTCAATCATTTGTTTTTTCAGTCACTTATTGCCTTATTAATTTGATTCTTTATTTATTTGTCTTCAATTATTTCGTTGCTTCGTCACGTCTGCCACTAGAGGGCTACTATCCTTATTTCTCATAAGATAAAATACTTCTTCATGGCATAATAATCCAAGATACGATTTGGGTACATTATTTCCGGATTTTATCTGAGACAAGTTTCTTGAAGCAGGTTTGTTTGCAAAAATAATTCAATTTCATAATATTATTCTGTTGACTCTATTGAATCATTCTGATTTCAATAGTCGATTATATCTGCAATCGCGATATTAACTTTTTTCTTCCTTCTGTTTCTTTTTCTGTTTATTTTGTATTTTACATACTTTCTATGTAAGCATTCTCCTTCAATTTCGAAGAAGTGCTTTTTTCGCGATGTGTTCTAAAAAAGATCTGGTTCGGAAGGATAGATAAATCAATCCGTTGCAAAAACTAAAACATAAGGGAACAACCCTGCGTCGTATTTCAGGCAAAATAAGGTTGATGATGATTCCCTAGAATTGAAAATAGTTTGATGTTGGAAGGCACAATATATATTGAATAATATATAATTGAATTTTGTTGAATACCACATGCTACATTTTGAATTGCTTAAATAGTTAAACTCTTGTTTTGAAATTACTTAATTGCAAATACCGAAATACAGTTTAATTTTAGAATGCATAAGGTACAATGAATTAAAGCATCATTCGCAAAAAATAACCCAAAATTGAGAAAGTTTATACAAGCACCAAAATTCTTGCTTACAAATTCAATTTTCAATTTAGAAGGAAAATAAAATGCACTTCCTGGATACTCTAGTCATTTGGTGGTTAAATAGACAGCAAGAAATTATTTTGGACCATAAGTAGCACGCCAGATGCTAATAAATGATATGTAGGTAATTCAAAAAGGTTCCCTAAAAAATTTTTTTTTCAATTTCTTCATTCATGATATGGTGGAGCAACGGAGAAGAAAGACATTTTGGGCCTCAGGTATCTTATGGTCACAAAATTGCCATTCTTGCACAGTGTTACCTCAGAATCTATTGCTCAGAAAAATTTAAAGAAACACTGTCTATATCAAGGATAGATCTCTTGAAAGAAGAAAGAAATCTTTGGATCGAATAAGAACTTCTGTCTGTAAATTGTTGTTAATAAATTGCTATTTTCAAGGGAAAATCGACAAGACTCTTCATTTATAACAATCGATATAAATAATGATCCTCAGTAACCACACTTCATTAAAAAACAATTTTTTTATTAATCCTTCACACATGATTAAACTTTGCACTCTTGTGATATTTTCTCGCACAACGAGCCATTATTTATTCACGGCCTTATAAAGAATGTATTTTTCATAAATATACTCTTGTGATATTTTCTCTTACGACCAGTCATTATTTATTCACAGCATTATAAACAATATATTGTTCACAAATCTATGCTCTTTCCTAATCCACAATTTTCAAGTTATGAAAAAATGTGCTGTCACAATGATGAACGTTTTTTTTTTCAAATATTTAACTCACTGCCTATTGTATTGAAGCTTATAAATAGTACATTAACCCGGTAAAGTACATATCAAGTAAACAGACAGTTCAGCGAGAGCCAAAACAAAACACGCTCGCGGTTCGATAAAATATCGAACTTGATACTTACGCCAAAATCTTTTTAAGGTTGACGAACAAAAGAAAAAGATACAAATACACGCGTTTGAAAATATATGAAATTTTTGAAAATTGATTGATGTTGTATCAATCATGTTAATTAAGGGTTTTTGTTAATAACAATAGTCATAAACAAAAAGGTGCAGGTATCGAAAATGTTATCCAAAATAATCATATTGCTCGCGGTAAAATTAACGATATAAAAAAAGGTAATCACTAATAGCTAGAAAATTGTGGCTTTTAGAGGAGAGTATATTTATGTAAAATACATTGTTTATAAGGCCGTAAATAAATAATGGCTTGTCGTACGAGAAAATATCACAAAAGTGAAAAGTTTTATTTCGTGCCATAGATTATTTTAAACATTTTTTGAAAATCAATTCTCTTAATTGAGCGTTTTTGTTAATAACAGTATTTATAAACAATGAGGATCAGGTATCGAAAATTCTACCTAAGATAATCATATTGCTTGCAGTAAAATTAACAATATCAAGAAAGGTAATCGTAATAACTTAACAATTGAGGGCTTGGATGCAATAACGGAACGAGTGCTTGAAAACGCGGAAAAGTATTGTCCAAGTGTTTCGTGATATTAAAATTTGAAAATTCGGAAAATTAAATTTTTAAAATTATGCACATGTAGAGAAGGACAAGACAGAACTTTTTTTATTTGAAGTTTTTTTGTCCAATGAATATTTTTAATAACAAAAATGAAAAAGTAAGAAAAAATTTTTCCCAAATTTTTTTTAGTTTTGTCGAAGAAAAGTATCGAGGAAACTTCAGAGTTGAAAGAACTTCCAGTAAGACATTTGTTCCTCAGCATTAAAGGAAGATTTCTGGGGATTTTCAGATCGATTCAATAAAAATTGAAGGAAATATCCATTATGTAAGGGAGTACGCGACGCCGTCCATGATTGTAAGCGCTTCTCAACGTTCGCCGGTACTCTCGCCGGTACTCACCTATAAAGGACACGACTATTCAATAATAATTAGATATGTATTTTAAAACCTGCCTCTTGCCCCCAATTGATAGAAAATTGACTGCTTCATATGTTTTTGGCTTTTCTTTGTATTCAGTGAATTAGAATTTTATTAAAAAGGGGAAAATTTTTCCTTCGCAATTTTTTCCACCCTTTACTTTGTTTTCTTCTTCACAGTAATAAAGAATGTGAACAAACCGTCTAGCGCCTTTGTTTTGAAATTTTCGCTATAAGAAGGTCTCAGTGTCTCAAATTTTTTCGGACTGGGCAGGTCGCTCTCTGATTTATTAGATCAAATTAAATACATATTTTTATTCTATTATACTGTGAAACATTATAAATGGACATTTTTAGTTATTTTGAAGTTCGTGAAATATGTCTGAATTTCAAGTAGGCCCAAGAAAAAAAGAAACTGGAAGAGAAATGTGACAAAAGATTGCAGACACAAGGTAATAGAAGAATCATATCTTAATTTCATTTGAAAAATTTCAATTAGTATAATTTTTGGAATTTTGTACTGTTGAATGATTCAGTGAATTCTAAAATTTTGGTTGCGCATGTAAGTTAAAGTTTATTAAAGGACCCCTGACGCACGGGGGGAGGAATATACCTTTTTTGGACAAAAATCGCCTGACAGTACAATTCTCAACGGATTTTGATGTTTCTTGTTTAGAAATGACCGAACTCTTCCAGATATAGCGAGTGAGTTCGAATATTCCACTTCAACTTAAGAAAAGTTTGTTATTCAATAAAAAACTTTAAACTGGTTTTGTCTAACTTTTTAGTGATACCATTTCTTTTCAGACTTTCAAATTCATCAAAACAGGTCATAAATCAATGTAATAACTAATTTAAAAAAATTTCTGACGGGTTAGAGTGAGAACCAAAAATTGTTCTTAATGTTATAAACAAACGAATGAACAAAAGTAATTTTTCCGTGATTCGCAATAATTATAACTTTTTTGAATCCGTAGCTTATGTATAAGATATGGCAAATATTAATTTGCGATTACAATATGTCAAGAATAGCTACTATTTAGCAATTATTCATACAATTTTTGTAAACAAATGCACATTAATTTCGACCATTTTTTACCAAATAGGTTTAATTTTTTTACGGTATGAACCAGAAATGTCTTGCTAAAGACTCCTTGCTGCCATATTTCTCATAGTGTTAAAAACTCTTAATTACATAAAAAGGAATTTTAAACAAATGCACATTTTGATTATTTTCGGGTGAATAGGGTTCATTTTTTCACGGAATCAACTAGAAATGACTTGCCAAATACTCTTTGGTGTCAGTATGTCAGTACATTTCGAGTTGATTCCACAAAGATAATTAAGCCTATTCATAAAAAAATGGTCAAAATGAGCATTTGTTCATAACAAAAGAAACTCAAAACATATAAAGCAGTGGATTTTATATTGATTAGGGGGGGGGGAGAAGCAGGATTCAAAATGTTTAATAATTGAAAAGTCGCGTCCTTTATTGGCGAGTACCGGCGAGAGTATAGGTAAACGTTGAGAAGCGCTTGAATCTGCTCACGTTGCAATTTTAGATGGCGTCACGTGCGTTCTTACATAATGGATATTTCCATCAATTTTCAATGTATCGATCTCAAAATTTCCAGAAATCTTCCTTTTCTGGTGAGGAACAAACGTTCCACTGGAAGTTCTTTCAACTCTGAAGTTTTCTCGATACTTTTCTTCGCCGAAACTAAAAAAACGTGCTTATCGATCAATCTCAATTTGCAATTTATCATTCTTGAACAATAGGCAGTTTTCATTGTTTTCTTTATTTTAGGCATTGCCAGGATATACTGCGTGCGTATACTAAATTTCAAATGGTTTCAATACTATTTTGGTAAAGTTTTGACGATTCATGTTTTAAAAAATAATTGAATTTGGGAAATTTTTCTTTTACTTTTTCATTTTAGTTATCAAAAATATTCTTCAAAGAAAAAACTTCAAATGGAAAAAATGTTTCGTCTTGTATTTTCCTACAAGTCCATATTTTCAAAAATCGTATGCAACATAACATGATATTTTCAAAAAATGCTGCTCATGTTTCAATAGAGCCCAATGAGAAAGTCCAACTATTTTTGCTTAAAAGCAACTTTTTTTTTGGTTCTAAAGTCTACTATTATATTTTTGGTTCGGAATTCATCTCCTTCGGCTTAAGATTCTACTGTTCGGTTGAAAATTTGATTATTTTGTCGAGAGTGGAACTATTTCGTTGAGAAATGGACGTATTTTGTTAACAATTTGTCTTTTTTGGTGGAAAATTCATCTTCTTTGTTAGAAATTCATCTTCCGGTTGAGAATTCAACTATTTGGTTGAATGTTGAACTCTTTCGTTAAAAATTCCTTCTCTTAAGATTCATAACTTCAGTTCAAACTTCATATCTTTGGTCAAAAATTTAGTTATTCAGCTGAAAAATCGTTTTTTTTTGGTTGAGAATTAATTCTCTTATCTGAATATCTAATTTTTCCATTCTAGGTTGAAAATTAATCTCTTCTAATTAAAAATTTATCTATTCGATTCAAAATTCGTCTTTTTTGGTAGAAATATCAAGTATTACACGTTTTATTGAGAATTCATCTTTTTTGGTTGAAAAATCAACTACTTGGTTTGAAGTCGAACTACTCTGTAAAAAATTCTTTTTTTTTTTAGTCGAAGGTTCATCATTTAAGTTGAAAATTCAACTATTTGGTTGTAAATTAACTTTTTCTTTGAAAATTCAACTCTTTTGTAGAAAAATCGTCTTCTTGGGTTAAAAGTGCAACTATTTTGGTAGAAAATTAAACAATTGGTTGAAAATTATCTTCTTTGTTGAAGATTCATATTTGCGGGTTGAAAACTTAACTGTTTTGTAGAAAAGTCGTCTGTTTGGCTTAGAAATTCACTTTTTCCTTGAAAAATTTAACTATTTGGTCGAAAATTGGCTTTCTTGTTGAAAAATCATATTTTCGGGTTGTAATGTTCAAATTTTTTGTAGATAATTTGTACTTTGGGTAGAAAATTAAGCTTCACTGTTGAAAATTCATCTATTTGGTTGAGGATTGAACTATTTTCTTGAAAAATTCGTCTTTTTCCGTTGAATTCGACTGGTTGGAAATCTTTCTTTTGTTGAAAAGTAATTTTCACACTGAAAATTTAACTATTCCATTTTTGGTTAAAAACTTGTGTTTTATAGTTGAAAATTCAACAATTTAGTTGAAAATTTATGTATTTTGTTAAAAATTCGTCTTTTGGCAGAAAACTAATGTTCTTTGTTGAAAATTCATCTTTCTAGATTAAAAATGCAGCTATTTGGTTAAAAATTGAAAAATTTTGTTCAATTCCACTTTTTTGGTGAGCAATTCAATAATTTTGTTAGAAATTCGTCCTTTTGGAATAAAAATCTTTTTTTTTACCAAAAATTCATCATTTCAGTTGAAAATTTAAATATTTGGTTGAATTTCATTCTTTTTTGTTTTAAAATTGGACCATTTGATTGAAAATGCATCTTTGTAGCTTGAAAATTCAGTTATTTTATTGAAAATCTAATTATGTTGTTGATGCTTCGACTATTTTACCTTTTTCCGTTGAAAGTTCAACTGTTTTATTGAAAATTCATCTCTTTATCATGCGAGTTCAACTGTTTGATTGCTAATGCAACTAATTGGTAAAATTTTTTTTTTCAATATTCAAATATTTTGTTAAATATGCAGTATATTACGACTTGAAATCTTAGGATCTGAACTATCAATCCAGAAAGATGAATTCACCACAAAATATATGAATGTTATATAATATATAATACAAGTTTTTAACTCAAAAAGCTGAATACTCAGCCAACAATATAATATTCAATTTCTCAACCAAATATAATCATCTTTTAACAGTTAAATAATTGAATTTTTAAGTAAATAATCGAATTTTCAACCGGTTCTGATGATAAAAGATCCGGTTTTCTCATTTTCAGTCTAAATTTAAAAAAGTTGCATACAGAAGTTGTAGATATAGAGAAATTACACCATTACGATTCCTCGACTTTTCTTGTGTAATCAACTGTTATAGAGGAAAATAAAAAAATGAAATAAAAAAATGGATTTCGAGTATCGCGTGCTTTTTAAATATTATTAAGGTAAAAAAGACTTAAGAAAATGTAGTACAATATAAAAAGTAATTTATTTAAAATGGCAGTGTCGGACTACTTGACATTTTAGGCCCTGATAGAAATGAATAATGTTGAAATATTGGAATGATTATTGCAAAAACTATAAGATATTCATAGATTTTAGGTTTTATTATACCCACATTGTTAAACGAAGCTTCTCTTCAAATATGACAATTTTGGTGTAATTTTATGTAAGTAGTTCAAAATGAATTATTAATTTATACTTTGTTCTACTTTGAATCAATTATTTCAGTGTTTTAATATTGTACGTTTCTATAAATATTTTCCTGTAATTATTACTATAATCGCGAAAAAATTATAGGAAAATTATTATAGGCCTATAATGATTTTCCTGTATTACTTTTTCGTAAGGGTAGACATCTTTCTAATTGAATTATTCGTAGACTTCTTGTAATCTTAGGTTAAATCAATAAGAAAACAAAACAAAAAAAAACAGATGTTAACTTTTGTTGGGGGTAATATTCAAGTAAGTAAAATTGAATTATTTCGCATCGAAACAGAAGAACAGAAACGGTAACCATACCCAATATGGTGGTTAAATAAAAGGTAGCATGCCATAAGGGCCTATCCCACATTTTTACAATTTTACAGGAGAGACAAAAAAAAATCTTAAAAATCAAATTTCCAATTTTTGAAAAGAATGTGAAAATACTTTCGAATTAATCAGTACTGAAACAAACCCTGAAAAGTTTGATTGGAAAATGTTATTACGTTCCGAGAAAATTTGAGCGGAAAATTTTTTTTTCGTTTGCGGCGTACGTTTTTTCAACTTGAGACGGTGATAAAAAATCCAATTTTCAATTTTAAAAAAGCGAGAATTTGCGTTCTAGCTATTCACTTGTAGATATGGTACAAAAAATGTTTGATTACAAGGTAGTATCACGTTTCAAAAAAATGAAGAGGAAAAGTTTTTTCCGCTCAAAGGGCACGACTTCTCAAATTCCGATGGCGATAAAAATCCAATTTCCAATTTAAAAAAAAGTGAGAATTTAATTTTTAGCTATTAAGTTGTTGAATCGATAAAAAAAAGTTTGATTAAAAAGTATTATCTGATTTCGAGAGAATGGAGGGTGAAGTTGATTTTTGCTCGAGAGGCACGATTGGACGTGATAAAAAAAAAACTTTGGACGGTGACAAAAAATCCAATTTTTGATGTAAAAACAAATGTGAAAATTTCTTTTCTGCTCCAAAACTTATCAGTCATTAGTTGTTCAGTGTGATGCGACTGCGCATGCGCACATGGGCCTAAGCGCAAATTTAGTCTATTCGTTATGACATACTAACGAAAAAAAAAAACTAAATTATAAAAAAATCCTTTTGTGAGGAAGCATAATTGAATTTTTGTGAGTTTTTGAGCCAATAATCTCATTTTTGAAAACTTGTGAGATAGGCCCTTATGGCATGCTACCTTTCAAATCTTACCACGCAAAGGTATTTTTTGTTGCAGGTAAAGATAACTCTGAAGTCGGCGTAAAAAATTACAATTTGTTCTTTCCGTGAAATCATTTCCGGAAACTTAATTAGATTTTCGGAAATTCCAAATCAATCGCATGGGTGATGAAAGAAAACAAATTTTTGCATTTCATTTCCGTTTGAATGAATCTAAATTTGTAGATTCATATTTCGTAGTATTAAAAATATTAGGGAATATAGAAATAATTATGAAGAAGACGCAATAACATGTATAATAAAGCAGGAAGGTCATTTAACAAAAAGACGATCTTTAGATTAATGTATATACAGATGCTCATAAAATTGCAATCGATCACTGACATGAAACTTATGGTTCTACCATCAGTAGGTGCCAATTTATTATTCAAGATTGTATTAGGATTGGTATTGACACTAATATTGAAGTAATTTATGACTCATGAAGACAACAGTAAATGCAACAACTACATATAATAAAATTTCTCTCAAGATATCATGAATTAGTGGAAACACTTGTAATTTTGAACTAAAACAGTTGTTTTGAACTTCAAATCCTTATCATCTACTCAAAAACAACTAATTAAATGTTATTTTCATACATGTGTAATTAGAGTGATAAAGGTTTAAAAATCTGAATCAGAACTCAGTCAGGTTGTTGACATAGTATGATATACTACATGGGCTGAAAAGTCTTCGGCCTGACAATGAAAAAACGATATTTTGAATGGAAAATTGGCTTTATTCTT
>JAUMHM010087746.1:0-10198 GCA_032362435.1 Melikaiella ostensackeni | reverse complement strand
GAGGCTACATTATTATTTGTATTATTCATTGTTGAAAGTATACACCCAACTACAACTTGATGCGAGAAATTCATTCCATAAGTATATAATCATGTCCAAATCAAGCAGCTGAATCGTTATAAGGTGCAGTGTCCATTTATAACGTCAGTCCCACCAAACTTCGGTCATGCAAAGGAAAGTATGAAAACCAAGCCAGAAACAAATGAGTTATGATCGATTTGTGTTGTATACTGAGGAGGGCACCAGTCTCCTGCAGTTTGGTTTCGAAGATGGAAAAAAGACCATTCAATGCATATGTGACAAGAACACTCAACGGTGAATAAAAGCTTCAGAAGCTCATGAACTTTCCTAAATTTTCCTTTTGAAATGTCAATTCGTAGAACTCTTATAAATCTCCAAAGCATTTCACAATTTTGAAAACTTTTCATAAATTTTCTCAAAACTCTGTATAAATTTTCAAAAGTTTCTATAACTTTCCATATATTTGCGCAAGATTCCGCACATTTTAAAAATTCTCGAAAATTTAAGGAAATTTCAGTAGTCCTGGAATACTTAAATTGCGCAACACATGTTCCTTTGCTTTGAAACAAAACTTCAAGAATACTAATTACTACTAATTTGCGCAAGATTCCGCATATTTCAAAAATTCTCGAAAATTTAAGGAAATTTCAGTAGTCCTGGAATACGTGAATTGCGCAACACATGTTCCTTCGCTTTGAAACAAAACTTCAAGAATACTAATTACACTTTTAAACCGAAAAATTCAATGGACAAAAACGCTAACTACGCGTGAAAAATGTAAGAAAAGCACTATAAAATATTTGAAAATAAGCGCAGAAAAGAAGTTGACGTGATTTTTCTTTTAAATTCTTTTTCAAATCTCGATTCAAACCGCCCTCGACAACGATTTTCAAAAATTTTTGAAAATGCTTGTTGTCCCGAAATTTGATACGACTAGCCAGAAGCGCAAAATTGCTAGGCGTCCCGAATTTCGGGATGACAAGACGCGGCTTTTTTAATCCGACTTTTACAACCTAATGGAAATAATCAAATTTTTCTTCTTGACTGTGATATAAAGGAATTCTCACTGTTTTCTTCGAAAAATTATGCCAGGTCTGGAGACGAAACTGAAGCCCAAAAACTAAATTGTTCCTTTCCAGGAATTTTAAAAAATTTTCCTTTCCACCTCTCTATGTTTAGCACCGTCTTTTTGGTATTTCCAAAAATATAAATTATTCCACAAAAAAATGTGCTGGTGCAAAATACTTAAACATATAACAGGAATTTTTTGCAGACTTTTGTTTGATTGGAAAATATTTTATTTTATAAGAGATGAAATAAAAAAAAATTGTATTCAAATTTTTCAAAGTTGTCTGATTATAAAATGTACAACACCGAAAAATTACTCATAAATAGGGGCACATATGGTATATATTCCCCGACTCTGTACAGCTCAGCTAAGATTTTTACAAGCGTTTGATAGCTCAGTTGGTTAGTGCGTGTGGCGTGAGTTAGATTTATGGGTAAGGTTGTTTTTTAGGTACGTAGATAGGGTTCGAATACTCAGCGAATTATTAAGATTTATTGAAACCGTTTAAGCATGCGATTATATGTTTGAGTGACAATAACTGATATTGTGTGTATTTGTGTAATAAATTAAGTGTAATAAGAATAATAATAATATCAAAAATAATTTTTTCATGATTAAATTGCTCCAACAGATTTTGCATCGACTCCAGTTTACATTTTCCGGAAGTCTAATATAGACTTCCTAACCTGCGCGCCAATACATGTTATATCACCTCGGCTTGGAATACTGTTGAAATTTTCTATGCACAAGATACCAATATGATATAAAAATTTTTTAATAATAGATTAAATCTCCCTTCAATCCCTTTTTTTTCAAAAAAATACCCTTTTCTACCGCAAATTGAACTACTGAAAAGCTGTGATCCCTGGAGTTATCTCTGGGATGGAAAATAACATGATAATCGAATAAAATTCTTTTCATTTCGCGGATATTACTTTGGATTGTCAATTATTTACCTTTGAAAATAAATGTTGAGTTGGAAAATAATGGAGAAATTTTAGTTTAAATGTAAACCAACTCACTCTCCTTCCTTCCGTCAGCAGTTCCGGCTTTAATCCAAGTTCACTTTCTGAGGACCCCAAAAGTAACGTTGAAGGTTCATTTTACAGGAAGCATCCACTCAGGTTTCATCCGACGAATTATAAACTCAATCTCTCACTCAAAATTCTCTGGAACATTAGATAAAACAAATAAAATTGTAAAAAAATCTAGAGAAACAAGAACTTACTTTATAAAGCATTTCACTTTTTCTAATAAATTCGTTGAGTAATTAGATAGTAGCTATCTTAGTTCTCAATAAAATAATAGAAATGGCGTTAATCATCGATTAGTTTTGAACTCTGGCATAGCAGACAAATTGATGGAAAACATGTAGAAATGGATGATGTTTCTTACATAGTGAAATTTAAATTTTGCTTTGATTTAGATTTATATATTTTGTTGAAAAAAAGTATATTTCTGATGAAAGAAGTATCCCCAAAAATAAATAAAAATATTGAAAAAGTAGCCTTTTACGATATATCGAAGACTGCAGTTAACAAGGAGGTGATCAGAGTTGCGATTTTTTCGTAAATCTCATAAATTCCCTACCGAGATTCCATTAAATGACTATTAATTTGCCGAAACACTATTTGCCAATGGCGACCCGTTTTCGAAGAAATCGACTTTTTTCAAAATAAATTTTTCATGGATTGTAATGTTTCTTTATTGGAATCTCATACAATATTATATTAATATAAAATTTTTCTACCAAAGAAGACGAATTTGAAACAAAATACATAAATTTCGAACAAAACATGAATTTTTAACTAAAAAAGATAAATTTTCGGCCATAAAGATGAATTTTCAACTAAAATAAAAAATAAACTTTTAACGAAGAAATTCAACATTCAACCAAGTAGTCAAATTTTCGACCAAAATATATTTTAATTTTGAACAAAAAATGGTGGAGTTTAATCAAAAAGACGAAATTTTAACAAAATAGTTCAATCCTCAACCAAAACAGATAAATTTTCAAAAATAGTTGAATTTTTAACCGAAAAAGATGATTATAAGAAATTTCTAGTCAAGGAGATGAAGTTTCAAATCAAAAAGACGAAATTTAACAAAAGAGTTGAATTTTTAACCAAGAAAGATTTTTCAGTCAAGAAAGAAGAAAAATGTCAACCAAATTGTTGAAGTTTCAAGACAAAAAGACGAATTTTCTACAGAATACTTGAATTTTCAACTAAAAGAGATCAGTTTTCAACCAAAGAGATGAATTTTCAAGTAAAATGATGAATCTTCGAACGAAAAAATGAATTTTCAACAAACAAATTAAATTTTAACCAAGTAGCTGAATTCTTAACCAAAAAGATGTATTTTCAACCAAGAAGACTAACTTCCTACCAGAAAACTCGAATTTTGAACAAAATACATGAATTTTAAACAAAATATATCTGAATTTTCAACCCAGAAAAAAATTTTAGCCAGAGAGATGAATTTTCAACTAAAATGATAAAAATTCAAACAAAAAAATGAATTTTTATCAAAGGAGTTCAACATTCAAGCAAGTAGTAGAATTTTCAACCAAAAAGAAGGATTTTCAGCAAAATACATGAAATTGAAATCAAATACTTCAATTTTCAACTAAAAATAAATTTTTCACAAAGCAGTTCAACTTTCAACCAAGTAATTGAATTTTCGACCAGAAAATATTTTTATTTTAAATAAAAAATGGTTGAATTCACACAAAAAGACGAAATTTCAACAAAATAGTTCAATCGTCAGCCAAAACAGAATTATTTTCAACCAAACAGTTGATTTGTTAATAAAAAAAAATGATTTTAAGAAATTTCTACCAAAGGAAATAAAGTTTCAAACCAAAAAAACGAAATTTAACAAAAAAGTTGAATTTTCAAAGAAGAAAGATTTTTCAGTCAAGAGAGATAAAATATGTCAACCAAATTGTTGAAGTTTCAGGCAAAAAAGACAAATTTTCTATAAAGGAGTTGAATTTTCAACTAAATAAGAAAAATTTTCAACCGAAGAGATGAATTTTCAACTAAAATGATGAATCTTCAAAAAAAAAAATTTTAACAAAGGAATTAAATTTTAACCAAGCAGCTGAATTTTCAACCAAAAAGATGTATTTTCAACCAAGAAGATTAATTTTCTATCAGAAAAGTCGAATTTCGAACAAAATATATGAATTTCAAACAAAAAAATGAATTTTTAATAAAGAAGTTCAACATTCAACCAAGTAGTAGAATTTTTAACTAAAAAGAAGAATTTTCAGCAAAATATATGAATTTGCAACCAAATGGTTCAATTTTCAACTAAAAAAGAATTTTCAACGAAGCAGTTTAACGTTCAACCATGTAGTTGAATTCTCGACCAGAAAATATTTTCATTTTGAATAAAAAATGGCTGCATTCACTGAAAAAACGAAATTTCAAGAAAATAGTTCAATCTTCAGCCTAAACAAATTAATTTTCAACCAAGAAAGATTTTTCAGTCAAGGAAGAAAAAAAATTTGAACCAAATTGTTGAAGTTATAAGCCAAAAAGACGAATTTTCTACAAAACAGTTGAATTCTCAACCCGAAAATATGAATCTCCAACTAAAAAGTTAATTCCTTACCAAATAGTCAAATGTTCTACCAAAATAGTTTGAAATTTCAATCTAAAAAGATGAAATTTGACAAGAGTTGAATTTTGATCCAAGAAAGATTCTTCAGTCCAGAAAGAATAATAATTTCAATCAAATTGTTGAAATTTTAACCCAAAAAGACTAATTTTTTACAAAACAGTTGAATTTTCAACCAAAAAGACGAATTTTCAAACAAAAAGGATGATTTTTTAACAAAATTGTTAAATTTTTAACAAAATAATTAAATTATCAACTAAAGAATCAGATTTTTAAATTTTGATCAAAAGACAAGAATTTTCAAACCAAAAAGACGAAATTCAACTAAAATAATGAATCTTTAACAAAAAAAAAGAAATGCTGACAGATCAAAACAAAAACGGCAACCCATTTTTGAAAAAATCGACTTCTTTCTAGATTTTTATTTTATGGATTTCAAAGGATTTGAAATATTATCCTAAAATCAGTAAAATCCTTTGAAAACCCTTCAAATGATTGAAATATATGAAAAATTTATTGTTTTTTTCCTACTAATTTTTATCCTAATCCTAATTAATTAAAATTGAATTTTAAATTTTCTTCAATTTTCAACAGTTGCATTTTGTATCAAAAACAAGTTTTCAAGATTTTATACTCCCATAATTTTACAAGAGAATTTAATAAATAAATATCAAATCTATGACAATTTTTTTTAAAAAAGCTGATTTTCTTACAACGAATAGCCATTGGGAAATAATGTTCTATTTGATTGATGTCTTTCTTTTTTTTAGGTAAATTAGTTTAGTTAGGCATACCTTTCTTTCATTTTTCATTCTTAAAAAACTAAAATTTGTTAGTACAATCAATTTTTAATATCACATTACTGGAAAAAGTAGCAAAAGAGTAGCTATACATTGAAAGAAGTAGCACAAAAGTAGCCTTGCCTAAAAGAGTATCAAAAAAATTAAAAAGTGTGGAACTTCGAAGCCTGAAGATTTTTTAATTTCTGAATTTTTGTGAAAGGTGCATATTACGTGCTTTGAACAACCATTTTTTCGTGCTGATAAGTGGAAGTTATATAAAAGTATTTCGAATTATTTGGATAGTTAAAAATACAAGACAGATTCCAAATAAGAAATAAATAAATAGAGCAAAAAGTAGATTTGGAAGTAGATATTAAAAATAGATCAATAAATTTACTTCTTTAGGTTTGAAGTATTTGAATTTGGGCACTTTTTAAGCAATAATATATTATGCACCAAGGGGCAAAAGAGGGGTTTTTTCGACGAATGGTAAAGTACACGAGTCGTAAAAAGTCCCCTCCCCCTTGGTGAATACGATATTTTTTATAAGAAATGCATGATTTCAGACACGCTTGAAACACAGACATGACTTCTGCTCATATGGAGGAATTTCAGAAACTTTATTTTTATTTTATTTTTTTATTTTATATTATATTTCCCAATAACCCATTAATCTAAAAACATTTTCTAAAAATAGTGAAAACATTATAGTTGGCATGTCTACAGCGATTTATCAATCGATACAGGCGGCACTTATTTCGAGGGATAATGATCGGATATGACGATGCTAGTTTTACATCGCAGATACCAAAATGCAATCTCAATTTCTCGACGACTCGCGAATATCGATAGCTCGACGTCTCTTTTTCTCTTCCCCGTTCTGGGGATATTGAAGCAAAAAATACTGAGCCCGAAACTGGATCTGATATCAAATATTAATATCTGAAAAGACTTGCAGCTGAGTATAAAGATACATGAACCATGGATCATGGTTAACCTTTTCCTTTATGTTTCACAATTCCACTTCGTTGGCTCAAATAAATAAAATAATTTGTAAAAATGTCTTGTCCACGTCGGTGCTCAAAAGTGGAGGATGTATGCAATTCTTACATTCCTTTGCTTTTTTTGATTACGGCCCCTGCTTCACGCCGACCCACGTAGTTTTGCAACGAATTCCCAAATCCAATCGTTCTAATGAGCCCAGGCTCGTTCAAATGATTTTTTTCTGCGTAACACCACATACAGAGATGAAGGCTGCTATGGGACATAATTACCACCATGATATTAGTAAGCTTTAGATTAGTTAAAATGGTTCCTTCGAAGGTGTTAATGTTCATTGCAGATCATAAAAGAGAAACATTTTGGTAATTCTCTTGTAAACATTGTGCGAGTGCGAGTACAATTAATTTTTTTACGCCAGAATCTTCGAACCTTTCGACACAAACTTCTTCTTCGTATCTTTGACGATTTCTGTCTAATTTTGAGTCTTCGTCAATCAATTGCAAAGAAAGGCATACCTTTAAAAAACCTCCGCCTCCATCAATTTCAAATTTCAAACAAATTTGTGACACTCTCCTCTTCTTTTTAATGAATTGTATTAATCCACTTAGATTAGTGCAATAAAAAACTGTGACGAGAGCAGAAAAAGTATTGTTCGCTTCAGTATTTACAAATTCGAAATCCTTCAAGCCGAAGTAGTCATGAATCGAATGGGTTTGCAGTGAAATCTTCGACTTTAAATAAGGTTCAATGACTTTAAAATTCTTAGAAGCTACTTGAGTAGCTGAAGGAATACTATATGTTGTTTTTAGGCTGAGATTGAAGTTTGTTTTAATCTTTAAGAAATCGTTTGCGGGGAGTAATGTTGCTTTAAAGATTTATCTGCACATTTTTTGCCGATAATAATTCTAAGAGGCTGTCCACAACGGGGTTAAATGAGTGATAATGGCAATATAAATTTATCATTCTCTTCCGTGATTGTTTGCTTCACAAGTGATAGAATCAGCTGACACTTCAGCTTTGGATTTGATTCTGACATGCACTTAATTGAATTCTAATAAATCTGAATGGGAACATAATATAAGGTAGAGAAATATTTTAAGTTTTTTTTCTATTTTGATAACATTTTACACACTTACTCGAAACTTCTTTGTTTGAAGTAACTTCTAGTATACTTGTCCGCTTAGGTAAAGTTTGGCATTCTTGCCAACTCACAAATTCGACAATTGCACGGGTTGTTGCAATTTTTTCTCGTTAAAATCAACGACTTTAAATCACTAAACATTGGTAGCTTGAAACTGATACTTCTATCTATCATCCTGTTACCACTTTTGGTACGATATATGTCTCTTTTACAACTGCTACACAAAGCACACGGTAAACGATCATCAAGAACATTGCATTCGAAGAAGCTTTTAATGTGAATTTCCAAAATCTTGCAATCACGTATTATTTCCATTTTCTCTGTTCTTCCGAAACATAGTAATCAGATTTCTGTACGATTTTCATTGTGTACTGCTGATACAGTTTTCGACATGACGCAACATTAAATTTATAAAGACAAAAACTTCCTTCACGAAGACGTCTACAATAAACAATTGAAAATCAATAGAATCGGCCAGACAGAACTAACTATATCATCAACTACAAATTTTTAAAAGCAGACAACAGTCATCCAGGCTACGCTAAACGATTTCTGCGCGTGCTATGCGAATATAACAGTCTTCATTTGCTGTAATATTGATTTAAACTGATTATTCAATAAAGTAAATATTTTCATTAAATGCTTATTTTATATTTTAAACAATTTCAAGAAATAAATACTTCTTTACTCAGGCGGTCGTGAGTAAACAGCATGCACCCGGAGCGATGCTTAGTTTCGTCATAGTCAGTCATAGTACAAGTATCGAAAAAGTGTACAAGTGAAATTTTAAGTGAATATTAAGTTATACAGCTTAAAAGTTATTAGTTATTGTTTACTTGTTTTATGTATGAAGTTATTATATTATTAGCGATTTTTGAGTGATTGTGAGTGATTCTTAGTAACTTTTAGTGATAATTAGTGACTTAAAAGAGTCAGTAGTAGGATTCCTGAAGAAATATGGATTCTTTCTCGGCTTCTTTACCAAGGGTAAGTTTATTAAACTTAATCAAAAAGCTTTCTTAAATTATTAATATAGTTAGAATTATAAATTAAATATTCTTTATTATAGGTAGAAAACGCTGGATAGCCCCGAAAAATTAGCAAAGCACTTAGTGGAAGCATGTGGAGTTGCTGAAGATGCTGCAAACATTTTGAAAGGTGAGAATTTATCATTATTGAGAAAACAGTCTATATTCTTGTTTAATGTTTAAACGAATATTCAAGGTAGTAATTATGAAGAAGGACATTAGAATTTTTGAAACGTCATTTGTCCTGATGTATGACGTTTTTGAAACGTTATAATTACTTTTTTATATTAACGTACAAAAAACGTTTCATAGCGTTCTAATTACATCTTTTCATTCTTCCCGCTGAGATTTTCTGTAACGTTTCTATTTCAGAATTATGAATCAAATTTGTGAGTTTCGGAGATACATACAGTTTCGACTGAATGTTTGGGCACACAGATATTTTTCAAAATTATGAAGTACCGTATAGTGTACATTATAATTTATTGCATTAATCATGTCCAGGGAGAAGAGGATATTTTGGAAGCAATAAAGTCTACAGGTCCAGCACAACCCTTCCTGAGTTGTGCAGCTAAGATGAATTACGAAACAGAAGGACCATTTTTTATAAGGGTGGATTCAGAACTTATTGCTGTCCCAAGAAATGCGAAGCAGGCATTTTATATCCTGTTCGAGCTACATTATTGCTTCAACGTGGAATATGCGCCAGAACTGATCAGTTTTTATAATTTTATCGCTGGATGTATCCTCAATTCGGAACAACCGCGCGGCTGCTGCACTTTGCTCTTCCATACACTCAACACTCGATATACCGCGCCTTGTCTTACTGCCTCCCTAGAATTCTGCCAGCTCGCACTCGTTGACGAAGGAATCCGAAGGACAGGGGGAAACGGGCGGCGTCCTTGAGGCAATCACACAATACCGTAGTGACAAAACGGGCAGCTCGTACACTCGCGTAAATATTTCTCATTTATTTTTAAATACACGCGGAAATCCTATTTTTATTAATTAGTCTCCATTATTAAAAAGGTCCATCCTTTACGATAATATAAATCTCCAATTGTACAAAATACAGTTAACTGATATAATATATTCCTACTGGAAATGGCTCATACGATCCTAACTGTTTACATCGTAGAAATTCTGGGAAGAGTCTTACGGTCAGAGTAAGCAATGCCTGAGACCAGAGCTAACTCGAAAGTTGAGTGTACAGGTATAATGTCTAATATGACGATGAATGAATGGTAAGCTTGAATGCGAAAATAAGCAATACATTTTCAAATGCGAAAAAAATCCTAAAATAAGATAATAATACTCATATTTTTTTCAGAACCCCCCAACAACAGCTAGAAGAAAACATAAGTGTAATATAAGCTATTATTATTAAGTACCATTATAGGAAGAAGATTTGTAATATTATTAGATTAGATATTATTAGGATTTATATATGCATATATATATATATAAAAATTGGTCAAACAACCACCGCAGGGTCCCCCTGGGAGCGACTGCCATCCATGAAAATGAC
>JAUMHM010087745.1:0-10198 GCA_032362435.1 Melikaiella ostensackeni | reverse complement strand
GGGAGGCATGGTTTGTATTTTAAGTATAGAAAATAGTATTGGAATATTTTTATTTTTATTTTTGAGCCAAACGACGCAAGATGAGAAAAAAACAGTCAAAAAAGTAGAATTTGTGCTTTTAACAGGTCAAATAAAATTGCTGTTAAATATTTCTTTATGGAACCAATCGTAAATCAAGATAATTTTTTTAATCGTCTCTTTAACTATTTATTTGTATATATTATACGGCGAGCGCAGAAAATTGAGCGCAAAGCGCGAATATTCTAATGAGAATGTATTCCTTAAGGCCGATAGAGCCTTAAGGAAATAAATTTCCTTTCTCATTTAAAATCAAAAACAAAATTATAAATTTGTACATGAAAAACATATAACACCAAGCGCAAAGCGCGAGATCATGTTTCGGAGCGCATAGCGCGACGACTGAATCGCGCGCCGTAGGCGCGCTCAAACTTGTGAGCGAAGCGAGTTGCGCGCGAAGAGAATGTGCCCGCGAAGCGGGCAGATTCTTTTCTGTCAAGTTTCCTCATCCACAGAAGAGTGACCGAAAAATGACAAGAACTCAGTGAAATTTTGAAATTCAGACAAATTTTTTCTGAATTGGAGTTAAAAAATTTCAAGTATTCTTTTTTACTGTGTAAAAATGTAACACCTCAAATTCAGAAATGAACCTAAATTCAGAGATGAACCCAAATTATTGAAGAAAAATTATATCTAGCTTTAAGTAAAGAAGAAGATAAAAAAATGCAGAATGATTTTGAAGGAAATAAGAAATTACTTTGGAAATGGGTGAAGAAGATTTGGAAAGGAAGAACTAGCACTTAGGTAGTTGGAATTAAGAATGCCGATGGTTAAATGGTATGAGATTCGGACAAAATGAAAGACTGTATGAGTGATTTTTTAGGGAATTGTATGAAGGTCAAGCTATTGATCATAACAACCGTGACTCTGAGGAGGATATGTTAGACCATTCCGCTGTAGAAAGCGGAAGAAGAATCAATGTCGACGACATTATATCCGTGATTACGAAACTGAAGAATGGTAAGGCTGCTGGTGTGGATAGTATCACCGCTGAAATGCTTAAGAGCGGTTGCGGATATTTGTTGTGTGTCTGAGCGATTTCGATAATGTGTGCTGTGAACGGTGAAGTTCTAAACGATTGGAAAAAGACGACTATTATCGTCCCACGTAGTGTGCAAAAGTTTTGGGCCACATTGTTTTTCTGAACTATTTTCTAAAAGGCTAACTCAAGAAATTACAGGTATATATTTATATACAAACTGAGTATACTATTTGTACTAAAGAGTAAAGTAGGTAATAGCTTTTGAAAAGAAACGTTCAGCGATTCTATCCTTTATATTCTATATTTACGTGTGCAAAAGTATTGGGCCACTGTGTTTACATATTTCTGAGAACTCTGCCGGTTCCCTACTTGGTTTGTTTACATTCGTCCAGTGTTTCACACGCGAGATCAAGTCATTCTAAGGTTAATATGCCGAGGCATACGAATTATGAGAATCGGAACGCCGTGATAAACCTTTTTGCACAAGGAAAGGCATCTCGCGAAATCGCCGCTTTATTAAAAATTGGTAAAATAACTAAGAAAAGGATCTGGGAAGTCCAATGTGGATTTATGCTAGGGAGATCATGTGCGGATCAGATATTTAGCTTGAGACAGATCATAGAAAAAAGTCTGAGGGTAAAAAAATAGTTTTTTGTGCATTTGTTGATCTGGGAAAAGCTTTCGATCAGGAGAATAGATCTGAACTTTGGGAAGTCCTGAAAGAGTATGGAGTAAATGGTCGGCTTCTAAAAGCAATGAAGGCAATATATAATGATAGTAGAGCGACTGTAAGAGTAAATGGTTAACTGAGCGGAAAATTCGATTTTCATTAATTAGTCTTCAATTTTCAAAAAGGTCTATCTTTAATGATAACAAAAATCTACATTCGTACAAAATACAGTTACTTAATATTGTGTATTTCTACTGGAAATGGTTTATACGGCCCTGACTGCTTGAGGTATAGAAATTCTTTAGAGGTCTTCACGGCCATCGCAGGTCATACCCGAGACTGCATCTAAATCGAGGTTTCAGTGTAGTTGGAATGTTGTTTATCTTCAGTACAGTTCATTGATACAAAGAAGAGTGATCCTGAAAATATTCGTGCTTAAATATTATTTTTCAGTTTTTATTTTCAAGAAGTTCAAAAATAATCTTCATAATTTGATTCTTCTGTATGCACTGAGAGGTCTAGAAGGTAAGTTTGGCTTACAATGTCGAGAAAAGACCCCTGATTATGAACATCTAAGATACTTTTTGGGAAAGTTGGCCATAACAGTTTAAACATGTTTTTTGAACAAATACATTATTTTTTGAAAGACATTCTGTACAATATTTACAGAAGGTTTGAACCAAGACAAGATTTTTTACTGGTTACAATTTTTGCCTACAAATAACCGTTCTCAAGTTATAGCGTAATGAAAAATTAAAGTTGCACTAAAATCGATATATCTACAGGTAGATATCTCAACACCTATTGGGCCGGGAAATTTCGGAGGACATAATCATTCCTATCCTGTAAACTTATTTAGATCTGTAAACAGGCTTAATATATTTGGCAGCTGGAGTTTACGGCATCTAGAGTTTAAGAACCATAGAAAAACGCAAACTATAGCCTCAAAATTTAATGAATTATGCAATCGTTTGGAGAATGTATTCATATCCACGTCCTTCAAACAGCTATTACGTTGAAATTGACTCATTTGCTTAAGAGTGATCGATTTAACACCGACTGTAGTTTACAGATAATAAAAATAGGCAACAATTTATATCAGTTTATATACTACAATAATCAAATGCGTAAGCGGGTGTCGTACGATGTACGTTGAAACCTCCATTTAGCGATGGCTTCGGGTATGGCCTCCGACGACCGCGACTCCGTTCCAAGAATCTCTGCGATGTAAACAGTCAGGGCCGTGTGAACCAGTGCTCCCAGCGCGGGCTCCACGCGATACTGCGCATGCGTCGCGCATAGCGTCTGATTGGATTATTTGGCGCCCACCAAAATTAATGAATTCTGAGGAAAATAAAATCATAATCATGATCATAAATATTATAATCATTTTCAAATTATAAATATGATAAATAAATAAAGTATGTTTTTTATTTGCAGTACAGTGATTCAATCATTTTGAATTTTGGTCTGATGAATAATTCTATAAGTTGAAAAGCCATTATTTATAACAAACAAAAAATATATATTTCTTAGCGTTTTAAACAGCGCATGAATCTTAGTAAACGTTATCTTTGAAAAATGTTTAAAAGCCCAAAAATAACCTAAAAAGACCTGTTCTAATTAATGAATGATATGCATTCAATTTGTCTGAGACAAGAGTCAACTAAATATTCAGATGAAATGTAGAGAAAATTTTGCTGTTACACGTTGAAGAATTTGTCTGCTTACTTTCTTTAAACGTTTGAGGACCGTTTAGCTTCTCGTTTAAAATGAGAGCTTTCACTCTAATGATCGGCCCGGATATTGGATCTTCTGTGTCTCTCACTTGCTCAAAACATTCTAACACAACAGCAACCAAAACCATATTATCACTTGTTTTCAACGATTTCTTTTTCACATATTTACAACTTTTAACCTTATTCCTTAGATGAGATTCGCGAGCTATCACATCCTTGTACGTTGTCTTAGCAATGCCATATTTCTGTAAAAAAGACTTTTTTGAGGCACCTGATTTCACTTTGTTTACAAGCTCATATTGCTCTTCGAACGTTAAATGCTTCCTCTTGTCTTTCTTCGACATTCTTGTAACGTATCACTGAAACGCTAAAAGCAAACTGAAGCGAACTGATGAAATTATCCGGGTAGGGTACTGTCCGCTTTGTAGCAACGAAACTGCTGAACTCTGCTGCGCTCAATCGACCTCTCTCTTGGATCCTTGGCCCCTTTATTAACGAATTCAAACCGGCCGAAATTCTACGAACACGGTAAATGAAGGCCGGTTAAATGAAGGTACCAGCGTGAATGTTTATTTATACTAAATAACAAAAAGGGCTGAGAAAACAATTATGTAACACATAGTCTCTATGTAGTTTTTCCCGTACAATTGAGTGGTGCTATTAGTTTTTCCGTAACTCGCATTTTAAAAAAAATGGTTTAAACAATCGAAAGTTTGAATTTTTTCTCATGAAAATTGGTCCTTTAATGAAATATGTATTCTCAGATACCACGTTTTAAGTAAATCCCATAATTTTTTAAAATACTTGTCCGACATATTTGATCCGCCCTTCTGTTTCTTGAAATTTTCACTTCAGATTTGGAACCATCGACCACCCCTAAATTATAATATTTTAGGGTATTAATTTTGCGCGAAGCACCTTAACACTCTCGAAGGTGATGGGATTTTATTTCAGGGGAAAAAGATGAGGAAACCTAAAAAAATTTTTGCCACAAAACTCGAGCTAAAAATGGCACCTTCAGTGAAATCAACCTTATAGGTGAGTGACCAATCCCCAAAATTTAAGCTTGAGTGACTCACTGCGTATAACATTTGTTTTCGACTTCTACGTTATCAGATTTTGTTGAGGATACATAAAATATCATGTCAAACGTTTACACGGTATATATATATTGAAAAATTTAATTTGTTAATTCTCATTTTACATATAATTTGTAAAATATTTATCTCTATGAAAACATTTATTTTTTCTCAAAATTTACTCTAGGATCGTGGATTGGCACGAACGAACAAAATGAAAACTACGATTCTCTCTCATAGATTCGATTTTCATTGTAAATCCACGAATAAACTAATGATACATAAACTATCCACTTAAATACGTAATTTCGCCTAGCTAATCGTCTATTGTATTATTCTAGTTTCAATTCACTATCTAGTTTCATCTTTATTTGTTGAATGATTGATTGGATTACAATATTTATCTCGCAAGTATCTTGTTTGAGCAACAGCATCTCAAAACGAAGAAGCAAATAACTAATCTATCCTATGGTGGCTTTCTGACAAGAAATAATCCTAATAAGGCGATTACTCTCATGCTGAGATTAATCAAGATTTTAACCATCAAATACAATTTACTATATATAAAAAAGGTATGCCGTAGGCTGAAGAAACTGTGCCGAATACAGGTGCCTCTCAGGGTTTAATTTGCAACATTCATCAATTCTTTTATAATTAATTCATACAAGCGTATGGAACGGTCATTCTCACATAGGCTCCAGGTAAAATACTCTTAGTGGTACAAATGCATTCAATGTGAGTTTTATAATATTTCTCGCATCAGTGGTGCAAAGAGAAGAGACTTGCTCTGTTTCAATTTTTATTTGAGATCTTTCGTGTGTCTCTCACTTGCTCAAAACATTCTAACACAGCTGTAACCACACCCATATTATCACTTGTTTTTAATGATTTCTTCTTCACATATTCACAACTTTTAACTTTATTCCTTAAATTCTACTACTAAATTCCTTAAAACACAAATTTTTCAGAAGTTTTGGAAATTTATAGTGGTATTGCCAGAAATCAGCGAGAGTTACTGAAAATTTTTGAATATCAGAAACCACGAGAAATTTCGAAGATTTTTGAAATTATCGGTAAATTTATAGATTACCGAAAATTTTAGAAAATTTAAGATATCCAAAGCCAGCACCGGAAATATTAGCAATTTATGGTAATTTATCAGTAATTTATGGTAACTTTCTCACTTCGAGTTGATCCAGTCGCTATTCATTATTCACTATTCACAATTAGTCTGTCAAGTGTCAACTCATAATCAAGTGGGTTAATGATTCTGGCAGTCCTGAAAAGTAATTTTGAATCGAAATGCGCAAGCGCAACAGCTAGAAAAAGTAATCTTGCTCAAAGAGCGCTAGCGCAGCAGCTAAAGAGAGTAATCTCGTTGAAACAGCACAAGCGCTGCAGCTAGAAAAAGTCTTTTCATAACTGCTTTTTACCACGGTTTTGGAATTAGTCACTTCCCGCACACTATAGATGCTTCGAAAATCGAACATTCCGTGCATGCATTATAAAAAAAAATTTACTTAGTTACGAATTTTTCAAAAATGTGAGAAAACATGTTTTTTTGATTCGTCTACATGCAAACATTTTGGAAAAAGTTGATCATGTCGAACCTGAAATGTGTTAAGCTTCAACCAAAAAATCAAGTCATCATTTTGCGTTTTCGGAAAAAAAATTTCGTGATTTAGAATTTTGGGATATTGGGATTTTGAATATGTTGCCTCGACATATTTAACTTTTACCAATAAAGTGGTCATTCACAAGAATCCAAAAAAAAAAACATGTTTTTTGCACATTTTTCAAAAATGCTCAACTTGACAGAAAATATTTTTCTCAATTTATAATTTCTTATTATCTGCTATAATTATTATATATTTTATCTTCTTATCTATTCTTATATATTCTTATCTATTTTACCTTCTTATCTTTTTAATTATTATCTATTTTATCTAATTATTATCTACTATACTAGCAAAAACTGTACATAAAAAAAGTTCGTCATAATTTTTTAACGCATAGGAAATCTTTTCGAATCTTCAAAAATGTGAATTTTCAAACCCAAAAACCGAACAGAAGATATTAACCGATTTCAGAAAATTTGTTAAGTTTATTGGATGCCAACCCGCAATTTTTTTCATTTGAGGTCACCTGAAAATTATAAATTTTTTGTTCAGTTTAAAATGTTTGGAAAATGTGCAAAACACATGTTTTTTGGATTCAGTTAAATGCACACTTTTTCGAAAAAAGTTCAATATGTCGAACCTGAAATTTCTTTAGCTTGAACCAAAGAAACATATTATTGTTTCTCTCGCATGGAAAAAAATTTCGTGGTGTTTGAAATATTTCAAAATTTCGAAAATTCAAAATTCCAGTATCTCAAAATTCCTGAATAACGAATTTTTTCTTCCAAAAAAAGAAAGAGATAACACGTTTCTTTGGTTGAAGCTAATGACATTTCAGGTTCGACATGTTCAACTTTTTCCAAAATGTATGCATTAAACTCAGTCCAAAAGACAAGTCTTTTGCACATTTTTTGAAAACTGTAAATTTAGCAAATTCTCATTCAATTTATAATTTTGTATTATTTTTTCCTAGTAAGAACTGAACATAGAAAAAATTCGCCATAATTTTCTAACCAACAGGCCTTTTTCAATTTTTAAAATTTTGAATTTTCAAATTTTCAAATCCAAAAACTTAATGCTTATTTTCATAAACAAATAATCGTCAGCTCATTTTTTCACTCAAGGATTCTGTTAGGAATTAATCCGAGCCTTCCTCTAAGCGTAAAATGAAACAAAACTAAAAACGGTCGGAAGTCGAAAAAAGTAAAATTTATTTTTGACGTATTTAGAATTTAGGAAAAAAGTTTCAAATGTGTGCCTCGGGATTCATTTTGAAACCTTATTTTTGGGAAAAAAATTATACTTTCTGAGGATATGTCCATTTGTGTAAACGTTTAAAATGATATTTCAGGTGTCCTCAACAAAATCTGATAACTTAGAAGTCGAAAAAAATTGACATGTGTTATGGTATTTTTTCTTCATTTGATATGTAGTTTTAAACAAAAGCAGAATTGCACATTTATACGCTGCTAGTCACTTTTTCGATTTCTAGAAGACTCTTCGCTTTGACATCCTAGCATTTTATCAAGGTTCCCACCACTATAAACAACTGAATGGCACTGCACAGAGATTAAGTCATTTTACAACCTCAGGAATAGTGAAATCCCTTAAGACATCCTCGGCAATTTTCATTGATAAGCTCCATTTTGTGATTACCTTGCACGATTTACATAATTCTTAGTTTTATATCCCTTCGGGTTTCGATCATTCCGGCATTTGTACTTATTTGCAGCAACATCCCTTTTATAATTGGATGAGAATAAAAAAAGATTCCGGCATTAAAAAACCCCAATCGATTTTTTTTAGCGTCCCTAATAAAAAAAGGACTAGATACGGTTTCTGCTGAAACGTCGATCACATTAAAGGAAAAAGGTTTTAGTGCTAGGGAGCGGAAAGCATGGATGTTGAATTTCCAATCATTCTGGTGTAGAAGGGACAAACCAAGCGAACTAACTTGAGAGACATTACACCCTAGCATCCAATAAATTGCTTCAGTCGTGCTATTTGAACTAGGTATTTAATTCTGACGAATTCACGTCACAGTATAAAACATCCTCTGTTATATCCTGACGTTAAGGTTAATATGAGAATTTAACTTTCACGGGTATATTGTCATAAATGGTGTATGGCCTGTTTGCTTTAAGTTATTATTATTATTATTGATTGATTGATTCTTATAAACAATTATTCTTCATACATCATTTCAGTGGTAAAACCATCCACACCAGCAGCCTTACCATTCTTTAGTTTCTTAATTACGGATATAATGTCGTCGACATTCATTCTTCTTCCGCCACCTACAATGGAATTTCCTAACGTATCCTCTTCAGTGTCACGTTTTTTATGCTCCATAGCTTGACCTCTATACAATTTCTTAAAAAAATCACTCATACAGACTTTGACTTTGTCCACATCCCATACCATTTCACCATCAGCATTCTTATTACCGACTATCTCAGTGCTAGTGCTTCCTTTCCTAATCTTCCTAATCCATTTCTAAACCAATTGCTTATTTCCTTCAAAATCATTTTTCAATTTTTTATCTTCTTTCGCTTTCATTTGATACTTGCTTTCTTTGACTATTATCATTGCTTTTCTGTTTTTATCCCTATGATCATTTTCTAATCTAGTCCTTTTCTTATCGCTAAGACCTATGATATTGAACTTTTTTAAGTACACTCACTTTTTCTTGTTGTCAGCCACGCGGATTTCATCATTCCACCAGACATTACCACTCTTTCTTTCTACAGTCTCAGTACCGCACACTTCAGATGCACTCTTGAAGATGCTGACCCGTAGTAACCGTGCACCTTCTACATTTTTATTGCCTGATGTCTTCTTCCTGTCTCTTTTATGATGACATTAAGTGAGATGATATTTCTTATTTATGTCCAATTTGCGTGCAATGTTACATCAAAAAGGTCCCGTTTTTAGTAGCGTGACCATTAAGGCAGCCCAAAAAAATTAACTATTTTTTTACACTCTCGTAATTTATGATGGAAAGTATTAGATTCATGTGAATTTGTCTGCCGGTCTGTCTGTAGTCTGGCGACACGATAACTTTCAAAGCCATGAAAAATAAAACTGAGAAAATTAAAAAATGAACTTTCCCAAAAAACTGCCACAAAACAAAACAAAATTGTCTTCAACCGTTTTTCAATAGTTATAATAGTTTTCTTCAAACAAAAACTATTGAAGTGAATAAAATCTAGATTTATTGGCAACGCTGGGAATCGGAGATAACCATGTGAATAGGCTTAGCTTCTTTACCAACTAGTGCCCGTAACTATGACCACTTCAGTGCTTTAAAAAACAATGTCTTACTATTGCATGTATTTTTACATTCTCACCAGAGAATGTATTAGATTTGTATAAAATTCGACTCCCCCCCCCCGTTTTTTTAAATGTCCACGTTTCGAGACCCCCTGAACCCGGAAAACATGTTTTTACGAATGTGTCTGTCTGTTTGTGTGTGGGTGTGGGTGTGTCTGTAAATTTTTAGTTTGTGAGCACGATAACTTTCGAAAGAATTGACCGATTGAATTGGCCTTTGGTATACTCTTTTAGTGTTGTGAAATGAAGGCCAAGTTCGTTAGCCAGCCATTTTAGACGTAAATTGAAAAAGTTGGAGCATTTAAAAAAATTTTGAGACCACTTTTTTTCAAATTTACAAATTCCATGTACGGGTATCCATAGTACTCAGAAATTCGAACAATTTATCCTCATGACTTTTTTCGTCAAAAAAAAAAATTGTGAGAGTTATAGCATTCACAAAATTCGGAAAAACGGACGGAAATAAAAATTTTGAGCCAAACAATGCATGTTATGAAAAAAAGTCAGGGGAAGAAAAACGTTCCTTCTTGAAAGCCGTACAAGATCGTCATAACAACTTTATGAATTTTCTTGAAAAATCGAAAATTCAAATTTTGATTTAAATAACGCGGAATACGAAAGAAAGTTGGGATATCAAAATTGTTACATTCTCATCAGAGAATGGATTAGATTTGTGTAAAATTGCCCCCCCCCAGTTT
>JAUMHM010087744.1:0-10199 GCA_032362435.1 Melikaiella ostensackeni | reverse complement strand
TGTGTGTGTGTGTGTGTGTGTGTGTGTGTGTGTGTGTGTGTGTGTGTGTGTGTGTGTGTGTGTGTGTGTGTGACAGTTTTTTCTGGATACGATAACTTGAAGACGATTGCAGATAACTTGATAAAATTTGGTGAGCTTATTACAGTAAAACTTTTTTCATTAACCGAATTCAAAGTTGATGCAAGGATATGAAAGATTCCTTGGTTCGAATCGAATCGATTGACCTGTAATATTAATAAATTTTATTAAAGAGCAAGGAAATTATGGACATTTATAGTATTTGGAAAATAGGATTTTATAGTAAAATTTGTTTCAGGCACATAATCCACAGTTGATGCAAGAGCATAAAAAATGCCTTGGTTCGAGACACATCGATTGACCTGTAATATTAATAAATTTTATTAAAGAGCAAGGAAATTATGGACATTTATAGTAGTTGGAAAATAGGATTTTATAGTAAAATTTGTTTCAGGCACATAATTCACAGTTGATGCAAGAACACAAAAAATTCCTTGGTTCGAGACGAATCGATTGACCTGTAATATTAATACATTTTATTGAAGAGTAAGGGCGTTATGGTCATTTATAGTATTTGGGAAATGAGTTTTTTACAGTAAAATTTTTTTCAGACACATAATTCAAATTTGATGCAAGAACATAAAAAATCCCTTGATCCGAGACGAATCAATTGACCTATAATATTAATATATTTTATCAAAGAGTAAAGTAGTTATGGTCATTTATAATATTTGGGGAATGAGTTTTTACAGTAAAATTTTTTCAGACACATAATTCAAATTTGATGCAAGAACATAAAAAATCCCTTGATTCAAGACGAATCAATTGACCTATAATATTAATATATTTTATCAAAGGGTGAAGTAGTTATGGTAATTTATATTATTTGAAAAATCGATTCTTATAGTATAATTTTTAACAGACACATAATTCAAAGTTGATGCAAGAACATAAATATTCATTGGTTCGAGATAAATCGATTGACCTATAATATTGATACATTTTATTCAAGAGTAAGAGTGTTGTGGTCAATTTTATTATTTGAAAAATGGATTTTTATAACAAAAATTTTCGCAGTCAAATAATTTAGAGTTAATGCGAGAATAGAAAAGAATACTTGGTTTGGGCGCTCTATTTGACCTATAATATTAATATATTTTATTAAAGTAAGGCATTTCAAACAGAAAATTTTTTTCATCGACATAATTCAAAGTTGATGCATGAATAGAAAAGACTTTTTCATCCTAAATTTTTAAATAAAATAATTCTGACAATTTTTGTAAAAAAATCATAAAGCTGGGAAAGGGATAGGATGCGACAGAACTTTTTCCTTCACTTTTCCAGCTCGAAAAATTACCATTTCAAATAGAAAATTTGATTTGTCTGGTTTTTCATTATATTTTAAAAATTGTATTATTCTGTAATTTTACATTTTTCGTGAATGTCTATTTTTAAGTTGATCAAAATGAAAACTTTAGTTTGTCTATTGTTTAAAAAATCACTAATGTTTCCTCTATGAGGAAGCAAATACATTTGCTAACAGGAAGCAAAGTGCTCGTGAAATGAGCACCATATAATTATAAATACAAACAAAGTGGAAACATTCGAGATCGAATTGGCAGCTAGTTTAAACGATGCTACTATGGATTAGTGAGAAATTCAATAGTTTTATTGCGAAAAAACAGTTTTGACAGGAAACGTGCCTTTTCACTGAATATGATGAAACTCCCATCTGAAACACTTTTCTTCGATAAATATTCATTTTTATTATTCATTAGTTGTTTTAAACTCAACAAAACAACTGTAAAATCATTTTTATGCACAAATTAAAATGCATCTTAAAACTGCTACCCCTTTGCGCTAATTCACATTTTGACCGCATTTTATAGAGAAATGGCACAAGATGCAATAAAATGTTTAATGGTATTTCAAACTTTTTATTAAGAACATTTCTAACAAGAGTCACGTGACCAAATTAATGCTCGACTTTTAATCTTTATTTTTGGAACGATTTACTCTTTTTGTAAATAAAATATCGCTCTGAAACTTTGGAAAATGCAAAAGGAAACAGTATCTTACGTTTGTATACATCATTTGGGTGGAAATTTGTTGAAAAAATTTTATCCAAAAATTAAAACTGGAGCAACGTAAGACATTTTTTTTCAAACAACTTATATCCACACGTAATGAGATATCGAGTTGAAATTTTCGGAAATGACATAAACGGCACTAAGGAACGTTTTTATGGTTCTAATTATTTGTACCTGAAAAAAAATTTAATGAAAAACTGAATTTGGAGAATTACCGACCGTGCTGCAGAAACCGTGAACAGCATTCCATTCTCGCAACCGATTTTTTTTGAGGTTAGGATCGATTGGGATTTTTATGTCAGCCCGAGCCCTGTCCTGTTTACATTCGTTATGTAGGCCGTCGCACGGTCGCTAATATTAATGTGGGTGCTATACCAAATTCAATCTGAAACGCTTTTAATTCCTAACATTTCAAGTCAAAATATTACTGGGTTTTCACCCAAATAGTTGAATTTTCAACCAAAAATATAATTTTTTTACCAAAAAAGACGGATTTTCCACAAAATACATAAATTTTTAACCAAATAGTTGATTTTTCAACAAAAAAAGAGAAATGTTCCACCAGAAATGGAATAGTTTAAGTTTAAGTAATTCATTTTCAACAAAAAACGAACTTTGTACCAAAAACATGAATTTTCAACTGAAATTTTAAATCTTCAACTAAAAAAATGAATTTTCAACAAAGTTTGACCAACTTTTAATCATGTAGTTGAATTGTCAACCAACAAAGATAAATTCTCAAGGAAACATATAATATTTTTGAAATCTTTTGAAATCTTTGGCATCTATTAAAATTTTTTAAAATCATTGAAATTTTTTCAATTCTTTGGAACCTTTGTGAAATATATTGTAATATATTTTGAAATCCTTGAAAAGCTTTTGGAATCTTTGAAGTCTTTGCAAAATTTTTGAATTCTTTGAAATCCTCGAAGTTTTTGTAAAATTTTTTGAAATCATTAAAAATTCTGTGAAATCTTTGAAATCATCGAAATCCTTGTGAAATGTTTGAAATCTTTTTGATTTTTTAAAATCTTTGTAGAATCTTTTGAAATTTAAAAAATTTTTTTGAATCTTCGAAACCTTTTCAAATTTCTAAAATCATTGAAATCTTTGTGAAATGTTTGAAATCATTGAAATCTCCGCGAAATTTCTGAAATCTTTAGAAACCTTTGTGAAATATGTTGAAATATGTTTCGATATATTATATTACGATAGTAACCTTTGTTCGATGTTGACCGTCTACCTGAGCTCCTGAGTGTAATTTTTGAATGTAAATTATAAAATTAATGAATGATTTTATTTTAAAACAGCTTAAAAAATGGCGATAGAGTTTAAAGATGTTAATGAAGAAACGGCAACACCAACAACAACTTTAACAGAATTACCAGTCTATCAAACGTCAGCAGTTAACGAAGCTGGGGCGTCCACAAATATTACATCTCATCCATTAGAATTGGCAGATGTGGATTCTAATATTAGGCCGGAAAGAAGCGAAGTTGACAGTAGCCTGAAAAATACAAATAAGTCTGAAGTATTAAATATTGGAGCAATATGTGTAAAAATTGCAGAGATGGTAATGAGTGCTATTTGAAATAAATTATAATAATAGGGTACACCTAAATTACATTTTTTTGAAAAACTACTTTTTGATACCTGTTTCAGTCTAAGGCTCTGAGAAAAAATTTTGTTTGGATCTGGAACTTTAAACTGCTCCAAAATGAAATTGACAATTAGATGAAAAATACTACTCCTAATTGTAAAAATACCCTTCATAGAAGTTGAATTTTGAAATATATTTTCCACTTTCCTGTATCATGTCAAGACACTTAAGTACTAAATATCAAAAGAAATTAGTGTAAAATTTCCAAAATGCACAATATGATATTTTAACCCCCATTAAGGGTAGTTTTTCGCATAGAGGTAGTATTTTTAATCTGATTGGGTCAATTATTTTTTTCCTTTGCATCTGGTACCAACAGTTATATTTCCTGCAAAACGCTTATATAGTTCAAATTAATTTGGGCTTGTCTAAGGTTCCAGGTCGGCGGCTTTAACTTTTTTTAAATAAAACAAAAATAGGCATTCATTTTTTCACCAGTCAGTAGAAGTTTTCAGGCAATCTAAAAAAAAAACATCGAGTTTTCTTAGGACACCCTATTCTACATATAACAATCAAATATTTGTTGTCTTAACCAAACAGTAATCGAAAAGCAATCGAAAAGAGTAATTCGAACAATTTTTAATTTGTTTAATTAAACATTGTAACATTTTTGTGTGAACACGATTGCTTGAAATTGCAGAAAAATTGATCAAATTTCGATAAAAATATAAAATAAAATAATAAAATAGATGTCTTCTTGCGAAAATAGAAATTATATCCCTTAATTAATTTTCTACGCTATAAAATAATAGATAAAAGTAATTTTTATTTGCAGGTGTTCAACATTATCAGTTTCGTAACAGTAAGGGAATCTCACTTTGCTAATTCGACACCCGGAATATGTTTTAGCTTAGTATCTTCACTTGGATTTACGATTACTGGATGCTTATTAGCATTGTACGCATGTGGTGCTTTCAAAAAACCATGTATTAAAGTTCTTCCATTTGTAAGTATAATTTTACTTATTATATCCTTAAAGCAAAACAAAAAATAACAGAAAAGTCTGTCGAATAAAGAACGGTATTAATTCGCGCGTTAGTAAAATGTGCATTAAAAAATTCTTATTTTCATAATTTTGATATTAAGCCGCGATTTAAAAAAATATATCTTCTGCTGCTAAAAATTATTATTTAGAATATTTTGGAGTCATCTAGAATCTTCCATAATATTCTAGAGTCCTAAAATTTTAGGACTATACAAACATTCATCAGTGGCTTTTGTTTAATTTCTCAAATTTTCAACTCGATATCTCAGCTTGTGTGGACCTGAGTTGTTTAAAAAAATGTTCATAAGAAATCTTGCCTTTAGCTCATGTATTTTTTATTAAAACTTCTTTTCTGAAAATATAAAATATTATGCAAATGTGTAGGTGAAAAAATTTCAAAATGAATCACTCTTATTATTATCAATTTCATCATTAAAGAATTTTAGATATTGATTTTGAATTTGAAAATTGGCCTATTTTTAGTTAAGAACAGTCAAAGTGTCATGCAAAAACATTTTAAAAATTTCAGAGGGGAACACTATTTCGAAATTTTCTGAATTACAAATTATTCAAACAAAAAAAAATCAAAAGTCATTCACTTATAGATTGTAACAATTTATAGTAGTGTTGAAAATTGGAACCGCAGAATTAAAAACTCTCATTACAATTAAAAACTGTTGAAAAGTTTTTACATGTATTATTATTATAAAATGTTTAAAATTGAAAATCTTACAATTTGCATTATTTATACAAGTTTTTTTTCAATTACAATAGTATATGTTTTTTTAATAGTCTATATTCTGTAACTGTTCAGGATTAAAAACAATTACTAGGATTTAAAAGGTCTCCATACAATGAAATTGAGAAAGGTCGGAAAATGGAAAAAAATGGGAAATTGTGAGTTTGTGTGTGGTTCGAAAATTAGAAAAAAATAGTTGTAGTATTATTTTGGGACGACTGAAATATCCCGAAAAATCAAATTCCTGACACATTATAATTCCCGAAAAAAAGAATATGCGAAATAGAAAATTTCCAAAATTTCCAAAAATAATAGATCATTCCGAAATTAAATTGTCGCGAGATTATAAAATATCTGACACAGGAAAATTTTCGAATTATAAAATTCCTATATCTGGATTGTCCGTCAGACGATATACGTTTTTGCAATAGTCCATATTTTGTGATTGTTCAGGGTTAAAATAAATTATTAATATTTGAAAAGGCTCCACGCAATGAAATTGTAAAAGATTGAAAATTTAAAAAAATGTGAAATCGTGAAAGTTTGAAAATTGAAAAAAAATGATAATACAATTATTTTGAGATTACTGGAAAATCCTGAATAATAAAATTCCCGATACTGTAATAAAAGCAGAGTTCTTCAGGCGATAATTTATGTTTAATGGAACCCTGTTTTCAGAAAATAAATTTCAAATCTACAGGCATGATGGAATAATTTATTAAGGGGTTTGAGGCTTTTCTACTGGTAGAAATAAATTTTAAAAGATTGGCAAGTCTGGGAAATCATAAATGTAGACACATACATTTTTTTTATCTGAGTTTTGTGTGTGTGTTTTTTAATTATTATTTTTAGCTGACTCTCAAAGATCTTTATGACATCTGAGGGCTTTTTACTGATAAAAATACACTAAAGAAAAAATTCATAAGTCTATGTAACAAAAAAAAAGATAGTCTGTTTTCCAGAGAGACATTTTTGTATTTTTCAAATTATCTTTTTCCATCTGGCTTAAAAAAAAAATTCTCAGATGTTATAAGTATATTTTAGTTAGATGTAAAAAAATTTTTTTAAAAACACAGAACTCAGTTTTTAAAAAATTTACTGTATTTACACTTATGAATTTCCAGACTTATCAAACTCGTCATTTCTGTTGTTTTTAAAATAAAACAGGGATGCATTAGATATAAATTTTTGTCTAGAGAACGTCAATTAAAAAGCTGTAAAAATTTGGAATGATGTTTAAGACCTCCACATTTTTTTAAAAATTGACCCGCCCTGCTGGATATTGAATGAAAATGTAAATAATTATCCTTTGTTTTAGGAGTACGTATTTTGTATTTTATGGGCTTGTGCTTTTTTGGCTGCATCTAGCTTCTTATTAGCTAATAGTGGCGGTCTTTTTGTAGGAGAACTTGGCAAAGCACCAGTAAGTAAAATTATACTGATAACATTTCACTTAAGAAAATTTTTAGAAATGATTAAAGTAGCTAGCATTAATCAAGAAAATATATATTTGGGTTTTCATTTGTTTCCATTCTTACCATTTTCCGTATGGAAACGTTCTGTTTAGCCCTCTTTCGAATGTTGGCCCCCGTCAGGGGCCCATGTAGACAATCCATAGGGGATAGCCTAGGAAGGTCCCCGCAGAGGGACCTGCTCTTTTGCCTTCACGGTCGATCAGTTAAAATATCTAAGCCCAAAGGGTTAATATTTTTTTGACACTACAAATTTTGATATAATAAATTGTCTTTTGTGTCAAATAGTAACAATATCTCGTTTAAATATGCAGTTATTAAAAATAAAGATAATGCCAACAAATTTTGATGCGCGTGTGGAGTTTCTACCTGAAAAAATATATAAGCAATGTGGTATAAGGTGGTCAAAAGGAAAAACGGAAGTCTGATAAGATGCTGGTCATGCGGTCAAGTCCCGGTCAAATATGCTCAAAAATCATGAGGAAATTATTAAAGGTATTTTTAGTAATTAAACGTTCACCATGGGGCAACTGTGAAGGGCCCACAAGGGAAACTATAAGGTCGACCACGAGGACAGTTCATATTGCATCCTTATGGATTAGCATGTCGTTTCCATAAAGGCCCCCTATGGGGGTTCATTCCATTTTCCACACGCGTTGTGATAAAAGTTATCAGATTCGTGTGAATTTGTAACTATCCAGCTTTCATTGTTTCTCGATAATTTGAGGATCCTCTAAGTCAGGAAAACCAATTTTTACGAAAATGTAATATTTTTGGGTCCTATATGTATGTATGTATTGTGTGAATTATGATTACAGACCTTACAGTTTTTTTGGAACTTTGATTTTGCGATATTAATTTCAAAATATATAAAATTTAATTTTAGACAATATTTAAAAAGCCTACGAAACTAGTGATGCCGTCCGAGACGAGGTGAGCCGAGCCTGCCTCGTTTTCGTCTCGGTTCATTCCTCGTTTTGCCTCGTTCTCTCAGCTGTATTCCTCGTTTTGTCTCGTTTCGTTTTGCCTCGTTCCGTTTTGTCCTTTCCCGTTCTCGCCTCGATTTTTCCAGCACTTCGTGGCAGATGTGCTGTAGCAGAGAGAACAGCGTGCAGGAATGTTCTTCTGTCAACCTGACGCGCTAATGCTAATTAGCGCTCTTTAATAAATGGTTAAAGTCGAAATATTATTACATATTATACTTATTTGTCCATTACTGATTAATTTGATATCAAACACGACTATGTTTCGATTTTCTTAAAGATTCTACATCACTCTATTAGCATCTTATTTTTTTCTTATTCAATATTTATTTTGCCAGTTATAAAAATAAAACATATGAAACAGAAAGGTAGAAAAGATAAGTATATTTTCGAGTGATTTGGAGTTTTCTCAATTTAATACTTACTTAATTTTTAAAATATTTCAAAATAGGATTTTTAGATTACGTGGCATTTAAAAAACCGATTGCTTTGTATTTTTATACACTCGAACTCTGATATAGTCCCATCCAGTTTAAGCCTTCCTAGAACTGCTGGCCCCGCAGTTTCTCAACAGGCAGGGAGCAGCGAGGAGTGTAAACAGTTCGTCGCTACCAGTAGTGGAGCGATAAAAGGGGGAAGTATCGCAGTGAATAATTCCATCAGCTGTCAGCACATGTTTCAGTTCGTTTTTAGTGTTTAGCGAGTTCACACGGCCCTGACTATTTACGTTTCGAGAGTTCTGGTTTAGGGGCAAGGTCAGTGCGAAGCAACTCCCGAAACTGTCCTTATATTGGAGTTCGAGTGTACATTATAATAAGTATAAGTGCATACCTACTTGTTGTAGATTCATACGTAAAACACCTTTCACTATTACGTATACTGTTGAAATTTTATAAAGCTTGAACGCTTTAATATCAGTAAAAAGATCAAAACACAATCGATTTTTTAATTCACCTTTACGACATTTATGTATGTATATATGCATATTAATATATATTCCTTTTTACTTATTTTTCACACTGTAACAGTAGAGTGCATTTTTACATTGAAGATATAAAAATACACAGATGTTTTCGGCGGTGTCGAAGTAAAAAATGTGACTGTTAAACAAGCGACACGTAAATTTCGAGACAAACTTCACGATCCAATTACAATTTTTCGATGAATCCTAGGTGACTTTTATTAATTTAACTAGATTCTACAATCGCTTTTCAACATAACACGTTATTTTCATATTTTCATCTCTTAAGATATACAAATGAAAAACTTTAAAATGTGTAAAAATGTGAAATGGACACTCTATTACAATGACATTTCGCATACGAATATCAGAGGTGAATTTAGCGTGGGCATTATAAGTTTATCCACAAAAACTATTGCCGATGTATGTTTTGTAACACGTAAACGTATCTCATACAGGATGGCCATTTTAATCGAGTGAAAAAATTCCCGGTTTGCAAAAATTTGTCACGGTCATTGAAATTAAGAAAATTGAATTCTGAAAGCTGAACATTCTTTCATTGGTAGTAATCAAAACTGAATTTGAAATTACAGTACACAAAGCGGAACTGTTTTTAATTATATATTTTTAAATTGAAATTGAAACATTTAGCTTTTAAAAAACATTTAACATTTAGCTTAAACGCTCAATAATTTACACGTATAAAATGAAAGCTTTCAACACTTTTCAATTGTAAGATTTTGAATTAAATGCCGTTAAACTGCAAAATTTTAAATTTTCGATTTTTATAAATTGAACAGCTCAAAGATTTAAAATAAAAAATGTAAATCCGCGCTATCATTTTTAATGCTGTAAATTGAGAAATGAATTAATAAATTTGTAAATGTTGAAAATTAAACAATTTTAAGTAATTTCAAGTTAGATACATAAAAAAATTGATTGATAACAATTTTTTTTAAACTGTACTGTTTTTTTAAAATTAGAAGTTAATTATTTTAATTGAAAGTCTCTTGAAATGAATAATTGTTTAATTGTTATTTAAACATTAAAATTCAATACTTTCAGTTCAAAATAGAAAATTTGTAAGAATGGAATGGGTTAAAAATTGAATATTTTAGACTGAAACATTATTTGAATAGGATTTCAACTTGAGGAAAAGCGTTTGATTATGAGTATCTTAATTTGAAATTATTTTAAAATTCAAAAAAGTTTTATTTAAAATCGTCTTATAAAGTCAAGTGAAGTAGCTGTAATCGCTTGCTTACCTGAAATTCTGGATGTACCTGTGATA
>JAUMHM010087743.1:0-10199 GCA_032362435.1 Melikaiella ostensackeni | reverse complement strand
ATAAACAAATACGAAATTAAGGCATTTTTAATTAGATAGATTTAGCTTTTTCAGCAGAATTAGCTATAAATATTTCACTAATGACCTTCTGCTGTGATAGTTTGCACTGCAACAACAATCGTGTATTATTTAAACAAATTTAATAAACAAATTCATCATTTGGTCATTTGTGAGTAGATAAGTTTCGTTTTTCCAGCAGAATCAATAACTAGTAAGTTCTCAATGTATCTTGCTGTTTCACTTTACACATTGGCAAAAAAAATTTATTGTTTAAACAAATTTAGTTAACAAATTAATTATTTGAGCATTTTTTAAAAAAGACATTTCATTTTTTCAACAGAATCAACTACAAACGTTTCAGAAATGATCCTTTGCTTTGTTAATTCGCAGTTAGATAATTATTATGTATTGTTTAAACAAATTTAATAAACACATGTATTGCTTGACTGTTTTTCAATACATCAGTTTCGTTTTTTAGCAGGATCAACTATAAATATTTCACCGGTGGCCTTTTGCTGTGATAATTTGCAATTGGGCAATATTGTATGTTGTTTAAACAAATTTAATAAACAAAGATATTGTTTGGCAATTTTTCAATAAATAATCTTCGTTTTTTCAGCAGAATCAATAACTAGTATGTTGCTAATGTGTCTTAATGTTATACTTCACACTTAAGCATCATGGCTTATTGTTTAAGCAAATTTACTTAACAAATTAATAATTTGAGCATTTTTCAATATAGAAATTCTTTTTTCAGCAGAATCAACTACAAACATCTTAGAGATAGTCTATTGCTATGATGATTCATAGCCAAATAATAATTGTACATTATTTGAACAAATTTATTTAAAAAATGCATTACTTGGCTGTTTTTCAATAAATTAGTTTCGTTTTCTTAGCAGAATCAATTATGTATACATACGTAACCAATGGCATTTTGCAAAGACAATTTGCAGTTAGGCAATAATTGTGTATTGTTTAAATAAATTGAATAAACAAATGTATTGTTTGGCAATTTGACAATAGATAAACTTAGTTTTTTCAGCAGAGCTAACTGCAAGTATGTTGACAATGTCTTTTGCAATTAATTGTACTTTTCAATTTCAGTATATCTGTCTTTTTTTAAAATGAATTCAATAAATAAATGAATTATTTGTACATTTATTTTTTTCTTGATGACCATTATAATACCTGGCTTACTGATACTGGTGAGTAACTGCTCACATAATTGATTTGTTAACTAAATTTGTTTAAACAATGAACAATTGATGCCTAAGTGAAAAGTATAACAGCAAGGCACATTGGCTACATACTAATTATCGATTCTGCTGAAGAAAGGAGCTTATCTACTGAAAAATTGCCAAGCAATACCTTTGTTTCTTGAATTCTTTAAACAATAAACAATATTGTCCAACTGCAAATTAGCATAGCAAAAGGCCATTGGTGAAACATTTATAGTTGATTCTGCTGAAAAAAACGAAACTAATTTATTGAAAAACAGCCAAGCAATGCATTTGCTTATTACATTTGTTTAAACAATACATAATAATTATCTAAATGCAAATTCTCAAAGCAAAAAACTATTTCTGACATGTTTGCAGTTGATTCTGTTGAAAAAATGAAATGTCTTTATTGAAAAATGCTCAAATAATTCATTTGTTAGCAAAATTTATTTAAACAATAAAAAATTGTTGCCAAACTGTAAAATATAATAGCAAGGCGCACTGGCAACCTACGAGTTATTGACTCTGCTGAAAAAACGAAATCTATCTATTCAAAAATGGCCAAATAATGCATTTTCTTATTAAATTTGTTTACATAATACAGGATTGTTATTGCAGTGCAAACCATCACAACAGAAGGTTATTGGTGAAATATCCGTAGCTGATTCTGCTGAAAAAGCTAAACCTGTCCAATTAAAAATGCTTTAATTTCGTATTTGTTTATCAGATTCTTATAAACTATTATAAATTTATGTTTAAAGTCTTCTAAATTCAAGTTGACATTATTTTATTTTCATTTTCTCCTGATAATATTGTTTTCGGTAAAATAAACTTTTTTTACTAAATGTCAGTCTTGAAAAGTCAAAACTTTTTTTGTCATTTTGTTTATTAAATAAACGATTTTTGAGACATTTTTTCAGAAATATCCTCCGTTGTGACGCTTCGGAATCTTATACACTTCAATTTTTAAAAAAATTCCAAATCGGATGAGTAGTTTAGTTGAGTAATTTAGTCTGAAAATTGATTTGTCCACAGATGCTTTTTTTGCCCCACTGTGCTACATACATGAGCGACTTCACCCCGTACTACGGTACTATTTAGTGATTATTACTTTAAATTGTTATACAGAGATTGCAATATTCGAAATAATTCAGTAACGTTCACAATTTTTAATGATATTTAATGTGAAACTTATTTCGTCATTGTTTTGCTTTTATATTAAACTAATGCTTAAAAGGCTTAATGAAGTAATATTCTCAATTTACCATAAAGCTGTTTACGTCGCGACCATCCTGAAGACATTTATTTAATGAAACTTCTTTCCGTACATCAAATATACGGCGTGAGACTCTTAAGTTGATCATACAAATGCGTTTTTTCTTGTTGTTTGCAGCACCAATGAAACTCTGAGTGACAAAGATAAATATGAAAATATTTTAATCTGTTGAATGCTTAAGACTTTATAATTAGTTTCAAGACATTGACCATAAATTTTAAGAATTACTGACGGATGGTCTTAAGGACCAGGTGAATGATAAATTATTTCAATGTCAAATTTTTGTTATATGCTGGTACAGATTTTTTTAGAAAAACGAGAAAAAATCTACCACAGCTCGGATTTGAACCTGGCACTCCTACTTTCCATAAATAAATATATTCTCGTTTTTCATAGATGACACATCGGATGCATGAACACATAACAATAAATTTATTGAGATCACATTCGTTCCTCCTATATCCTTCCATTAAAAATAATTTTTCACGTATTTCTCATAATGAAAAGAAAAACATTAATTTAAATAAAAAATGCGAAAAAAACAGTTTTAGCTCAACTGATCCTATAACCTTATAATTGCAGTATGTACTTTCATTTTCAATTCAATTCAAAGAATTTAATATTATTTTCACCAACTGACCTGAACGTCGTTCTGTTTTGGTGTAATGTAGTCCGTTACTTCATTCAAAGATTTTAAATATAAGTTACTCAGTCTAGTATTCAGATCTGCATGGACTATCTGTAAAGTTAGAAGGCAATGATGAAGAAGGAGTGAAACATTTTTTGTGATGGTAAAATTACATGGGATTGTGAAAAATCACATGGGATTTTTGAGAATTGGATGAGATGGCAGAATATTGCATGAGATTTCAAAGGATCGCATGGGATTTTGAACGATTGTATGGAATTATAAAGGATTACATGGGATTGCAAAGGATTTCCGGAGACTGCATGATATTGCATCAAGATTGCATGAGATTACAAGGGATTTTGAAGGATTGCATGGAATCGTATCGAGATTGCATGGGGCAAATGGGATTATAAGGGATTGCATGGGACTACAAAAGATTGTAGGAGATTGCGTGAGATTCCACGAGTTCCATGAGATTGCAAGCAGTGCATGAGATTGCACGAAATGTTATAGAGATCGCTCGAGATTTTATAGAACTTGCATCGAGACTGCATGGGATTACAAGGCATTTTAGAGGATTGCATGGAGTTGCACCGAGATTGCGTAGGATTACGAGAAATTTTAAAGGATTACATGGGATTGCAAAAGACTGCAGGAGATTGTATGGTATTGCCTAGGATTGCATCGATATTGCATAGGATTACAAGGGATTTTAAAAGATTGCATAGAATTGCCTCGAGATTACGTGAGATCACAAGGAATTTTAAAGGACTGCATCAAGATTGAATGGAATTACAAAGGATTGTAAAGAATTGCATGAGATTGCAAATGATTCCAGGAGATTGCATGATATTGTATCAAGATTGCATGAAATTATAAGGACTATTAAAGGATTGCATGGAATTGAATCGAGATTGAATGGGGCTACAAGGAATTGTGAAGGATCGCATAGGATAACAAAGGATTGCAGGAGTTCGCGTGAAATTCCACGAGATTCCATGAGATTGCAACCAGTGCAAGGGATTGCACGAATTTTTGTAGAGATCGCTCGAGATTTTATAGAGATTGCATCGATACCGCATAGGATTACAAGGCATTTTAAAATATTGCATGAGACTGCATCGAGATTGCATAGAATTGCAAGGGATTTTGAAGGATCGCATGGGATTGCAGAGGGTTGCATTGGATTACAAAGGATTGCTGAAGATTGTGTGGGATTGCATAGGATTACGAGGGATTTTAAAGGACTGCATCAAGATTAAATGGGATTACAAAGAACTGTAAAGGAATGCATGGGAATACAAAAGATTTCATAGGATTAAAAAGCATTGCATAGAATTGCATCAAGATTGCGTGAAATTACAAGGGATTTCAAAGGATTGCATGGAATTGCATTGAGATTGCGGTGAATATCAAGGTTTTGTAAAGGATTGCATAAGATTACAAAGGAGCAGTGCATGGGATTGCAAAAATTGCACGCGATTTCAAAGAATTGCATATGAATACAAAAGATTTCTTAGGATTGCAAAGGATTGCACGCGATTGCATGAGATTCCACGAGATTTCATGAGACTTCATGGGGTTACAAAAGATTGCATTCAATTTCAAATAATTGCATGGGAATGCAAAAGATTTGATAGGATTGCAATAGATTGCATGACATTGCATAGGATATCAAAGTATTGTACAGAATTGCACGGGATAACACAGGATTGCACTAGATTTTATGAGATTTTACGTGATTACATGAGATTATGAGCAGTCCATAGGATCGCAAAAGATTGCATGCTATTTCAAGGGATTGCATGGGAATGCATCGAGATTGTATGAAATTACAAGGGAGTTTAAAGGATTGCATGAAATTGCATCAAGATTGCATGGGATATCAGGGTATTGTAAAGACTTGCATGGAATTACAAAGGAATGCACAAGATTGCATGAGATTCCACGAGATTGTATGAAATTTTAAGCAGTGCACGGGATTGCAAAAGATTGCATGCGATTTTGAAGTTTTGCATGGCAATGAAAAAGATTTCATAGGATTGCAAAGGATAGCATTGGCTCGCATGATGATTGCATGAGATTACAAGGAATTTTGAAGAATTGCATTGAATTACATCGAGATTGCATGGGATATCAAAATATTGTAAAAGATTGAGATTGCAAACAGTGCATGGGATTGCATAAGATTGTATGCAATTTTAAAGCATTACATGGCAATGCAAAAGATTTCATAGGATTGCAAAGTATTGCATGGATTGTATCAAGATTGCCTGAGATTACAAGGGATTTTAAAGGATTGCATGGAATCGCATCGAAATTGCATGGGGTTACACGGGATTTTAAAGGATTGCATGGGATTACGATGGATTGCAGGAGATTGCTGGAGATTCCACGGGATTACATAGGATTGTAAGCAGTGAATGGGATTTCACGAATGTTTATAGGGATCGCTTCAGATTTTATAGAGATTTCAGGGTATTATACGACATTTTAAAGGATTGCATGGGATCGCATCGAGATTGCATGGGATTACACGACATTTTGAAGGTTTGCATAAGATTGTGGAGAGTGTGTACACCAGATAACAGTAGTAATTAACTCCACGAAAACTCGAACCTCGATCGTGTCGGGTTGTTCGAGCTTATTCCAAAATTTGAGAGCTTTCGGGTTTTTGTCTCGAACAGAACCCGCGGTTTTCGATTTTACTTTTTTTTCAAATGAAAAAAAATACAAAAATTTTTATTTCGTGTTACTATATATTATTCGACAGGAAAGTAATAAATACTTTTACCGAACTGGAAAACACTCAAAATATTCGGACTACGCAAATTTCAATTTTCAAATATTCCATTATTCTTTCATTTCCACATACAAAGTAGCATTTTTATTCAGAAATTAGTTAATTATATTCAATTGTTCTTCAAGCAAGAGAACTGAAACCTTTGAAATAATTAGAAAGTCTGTGAACAAATTTTCCGCGCCTACGACTACGCCAATTTAAAAAGACATGGAATGCTTGATATTCATTATTGTAATTGATAACAGTAACATGTTCTTTACTTCATAATTGCATTTGAAATTAAATAATTTCGACTTAATTTTGTTTTTGTAATAAAATTAATTATTGGAACGTGTTCTTCTTTATAAACTTATAAGGTAACTTACTTCGAAGGCACATAATGCCAGTAAACAGCAGAAGATGGCACACTTCATGGTACAAGAAATTGTTTCATTTATACTTCCCAGCAAAGATAGATAAGAAATATGTCCTCTGAGTATGTAGAGGTGTCTCTTTATACTAAATGCTTATCTTATCATAGGAATGTGTTTTTCCGTTTAAAAAAACCAATGTTTATTTTATGACAAAACCTTAAATTACTCATGTTTATTCACATATGATTTATGACACAGACTGGAACCGCAAAAGCTGATTCATTTGAAGCATGAAAAAATATCAAGCAATGCTATTCAATTATTTATGGTCTGTTGTATATCATGACAAATTAAATAGTCACTGAACAGATAATGAAAGAGGCGAAATTTGACGTCACTGATATTGAATAAACAAAATATGTTACCAGGAGTAATTAATACAAGCAGTTATATAAGAAATCTTTTTACTGTTCTAAATGTTTTATTTAATGGGTCGACTTATGTTCTTAACATTATTTTTTGAAAGGTGATAAAAAGAGACTAAGAAAAAATCGAATACTTTTTCTCATGAGGAATCTATGATTAGAGAACTCTTGCAGAATGAAAATAGCTTATTACAATTATTATTTCAAATTAAAAATTTGTTTCATTAAATCTGTGTAGGGTAGCATATGCAAGAGTAGGTCACATTTCAAGAATTTAGATTGAATTGGAGAACAATTTGAATTTATTACAATACGCAGTACAAAGAGTCTTGATGCCTTTTATCAAAATACTTTGCATAATATATTTAGCACAACTGGTGAAATTTTGTGGAAATATTATGAATAATAAATTTGTGAGTACAAAGAAACTAATTTCCTGCATTAGAAAAAAAACTAAGGTTTTTCTATTAATTATCGCATGTGAAAAGTTCAAGTGTACTTGTTTATATATTATGTTATTGTCTTGGTTCGTTGGAAAGAAAGTCTGTAGAAGTGTTTGAAAACATTTTTCACGCCTACAACTTCACTGGGAATTGAACCGAAGTCTAACCATTTTTTTAATTTCTGCACCATTAAAATTATTGTAAAATCGATTAATATGAAATGTGATATGTACTTTATAATTATATGCATGAATAATTCTGTTTTTGTATCTTATACTTTTACCAGAGGCGGTGCGATAACAAAAATTAAAAAGAATTTAGCATTAGATTTCATTGAAAATTGCCTTACCATTTCAAGATTTGAAAGTAGCTAAAATAAAAAATAATCGTTTGAATTACTACGTCCATCTATTGACATAAGGTCATGAGCCACAAATTTTGTGACCTCAATCTAACATGAATCTTTTGTTATTATCAGAAGAGGACTGAGATTTGCCAACCGGTCCGGTAAAAGTCTTACAAACCTGCCCTAAGAGACATTCTACGCAACTTTTTTGAAAAAGTACATAATATTTGAAAGATTACCAGGGATTCAGAAGAATGTCAATAGATTTCAAGGGATTTGAAGAATTGCAAAGGTGATCAAAAGTTTTCAAGGTTATTCGAAAGATTTCAAAGATTTAAATTATTTTAAAGGAATGTTTAATGCTTTCAAACGTCTTAAGGAATTTAAAAAGATTCTGAAGATTTCACGTCAGTTGAAGGAATTTCAATTGAATTGATCAAGGAATTTAATATTATTTCAAAGATTTCAAGAGATTTTAAAAGAATTAAAAAAGTGTTATGAATTTGCAAAGGATTTCCTAAACTTAATCATCAGGATTTCGAAAGATTTTATAGGAATTAGAAGGTTTCAAGGTATTTTCAATAATTCCAAGGGATTTCAGAGACTACCAAAGATTCCCAAGGATTTTCATAGGATTTGAAACGATTTTTAACGGATTTCAAAAAATGTCCCAAATTTCTGAACATTTCATAATATTTTTATAAATTACAAAGAATTTCACAAGATTTGAAGGATTTTGTAAGATTTCAAAGATTTGAAGAAATGTTCAAATATTTACGTGGATTGAACTGAATTTCATGAATTCTGTGCGGTTTTAAAGAATTTCCTTGAATTTCGAATTTCCAATTTACAAGACTTTTTGATATATGAAATGATTTCCAAACATTTCAAAAGATTTTGAAGGAATTTCTACGTATTTCGAGGAATTGGAAGGAATTTCGTTAAATTTTATGTAATTTCATGGAATTTAGAGGAACTTTATAGGGCCCAAAAAGTTTTAGGATACTTTAGAAGAATCCAAAGGATTTTAATGGATTTAATCAGATTTCTGAGGATTTAAATGATTTTGAGGGATTTCAAAAGCTCCGAAAATATTTCAACCAGTTTTCCAGGATTCCAGGAAATATAATCAGATTTCATGGAATATCGTGAGGTTTTCAAGAGATTTTATTAAATTTCTAAGGATTTTAAGGAATTCTCAGAGGATTAAAAAAATTTTTAAAAAAAATAAAAATTTTAATGGCTTTCAATATACACCCTTAATGTATAAACGGGAAGACTTTAAAAATTCAGAATTTTTTTAGGAGTGCTGCTTGTAATTCTCACAAGCATTGGTCCTGAAATTTCGAATTTTTCAACTCTCACCTCAACGATCCTTGCTTGCTCATCTCCATTGACCTTAGGTACCGTTATACCCGTGAGTCACGACGGCGTGCGTGTTGAGTGACTGACGGGTGAACGGAAATTTTCCACAACCCAAGCTTGCCTTATCCATTTCCACTCATTTAAGATCTCAATATTTTCTTACTTTTTTTTCAATTAATATTTTGGTAAATTTTACTTCTATGATTCCCTCACGAGCTATTGATAACCTGATCAATTATTGATATCTCCGAGAAGCTCCTTTAAATTCAGTTCCAAATAATATTGTCATAAGGCAAGTTTGGCTCAAAGATTTAAAAACTATATTTCAAGTCCGACGATTCTTAATAATAACTTACGACTGTTGTCCATTATATATTTTTTTCATTGGTTATTATTCTTATTTTCTATCATTATGAGAATTGGTTTATTCGTATATATTGTTTAATTATCGTTTGAATCCGAGGTTATATGGGTTATTAATATAAACCGTGTATATATTAAATTCTTTCATTGGTTATTATTGTTATTATTTATCATTATGGAAACTGTTTATTCGTTTATATTCATCAGATTTTCTTAACATATTTCAAGTTGATTGGAAAAATGTAACGCTGGGAAGCGAAGAGACAAAGCAAGGCGGGCAACAGGTATGGCAAAGCAACACGCAATGATGAATGAATCTCAAGTAGAGATCCCACTCCACTTGCACAGGGTGGGAGAAATCGAGCGAAGATCCCTCCTCTTGACCCCACTTCCGCGGGGTGGGAGAATCCGCTCGCGCCCCGAGCTTTCTGGCATAAAGGAGCGCGTTTCAGTCACTAGCAGCGCAGAGATTATGATACTTGAGAATTGACATTGTACTTGCTACTGGATCAGATGATTATTGATCATTCTTGGATTAGAGAGAGAGAGATTCGATCAGATTAGAAAAAATTAGTGAAGTGAAAGTGGTGAAGTGTGAAGAGGCGGGCGAAGGTGCTTTGCTCGCCGCCCTCAGTTACGTACAGTGAAAGTAGGACAAAATGGCCGGAGATTCGCCTGAATCACTGGAAATTAATAACAAAAAACTGTGCCTCATAAGTGGGGCTTCAGGCCTATTAAAAGACGTAGAAAGGAAACGCCTGATGTAGAAGCGGCAACAGTGCCACTCAGCAATCGCTTTGATGTCTTTCAGAACATCGAGGAGTGCGACAAGATTATTCATACCCAGGATGAGGGGATGAAAGTAAACCAAGATGAAACGAAGGGTGCCCAAGGAGAGAACATCAACGCAGCAGGTGGAAAGAAAAAGAAAATGCCGCCTATAATTATCTCTGAAGAACTAAACGATTACA